>JASANN010000568.1:30780-54216 GCA_031762395.1 Calameuta pygmaea
AATCTCCTTATGCTTAATAATCGGGACCCTGGAGTTCTTGGCCGGTACAGTTGGATATTATCTCACCCGAGGGACGGTACTGCATCCCGTGGTCAAAAGCACGCGAGTACCAGTTAGAGACTTTTGTGGCGTTAAAAATTAACGTCACAATATATATTGTTACCTTGTCCTCTTTTTCTCTTTCTCTAATCTTTCATTCCTCTCATTCTCTTTCTTTTCCTTACCCTCTTGTATTTTCTCTTCCTTTTCCTTCATCATCTCGTCATCCTCTCCATCATTAGCATTCACAATCTCTTCCATTTGCTGTTTCGTAAAATAAAATGTCATGCAATTTATGTTGTTCGTAATATGTTGAAGTACAAGTTAGTGCTATCATATTTTCTATGACTATTCTCGATTAACTAGACCATGAGCGTAAAACATTGGCCATGCAAAATTTTCATTCATTTGGAATTATGCAGAATAAATAATGTCCATACGCATATCAATTCGCAACTTTACTTCTTCAGACAAATTTTGTTTTTATAAAAGATCCATGCAGATATGTTTTACACACGATAGGTTTCAGAATATACACTTTCGCGACCAAGAATAGTAAAATTAGTAATTTACGCTTACCGTATTCTTTGACGAGAACATGCCCATGGTTGCTTTTCGTTTGCTACTGAACTACTCGATTGTTGCACCTTGGTGAAAAACACATGAAATATAAGGGAGGAGCGGGGGGAGGGTATCCCCGTTATCATAGTTAAATGGTGCTATCGATGCATTAGTTCCATCTCTTCCTACGTTACAACGTAATTTCTGGAAGTGATATTTATTGCGTATACGAATATTGATAGGAAGTGAATAAAAAAGAAGACATGAATCGTTTTAAACGTCCTTCCTTCAGTGTTAGTCGACTTAGTCGTAATTATAAACGTCGACAAAGGTAAGTGCACAGATTTTGTATTTATTCCAGAAGGTAGATTGACAATTTTTATAACCACATTCTGTGTAAAATATTGTTGAAGTTTGGTGAAGCAAAGGGGTGGGAGAGAGAGGGAGAGAGAGAGATCAAATTACATGCCTCTCGCATGTAATTTGGCATTTCTCTAATTCATGATAATAAGTATTTACATAATAATAAATAATATTTCACTCTTTCTACATTATCATTTGCACGTTTGAAATAGATCGGCAATGACTGACTCAACCAATTGCAATACGTATATACTTTTATAGGAGACGAAAAGAAGTGGGAGAGACAAGAAAAAGACTTCGAGAAGAGGATGAATGGGAGGATACCGAAGAAAAAGCAGAAAATAAAGAAAAAGATTTAGACCTACGAGAATAAAAATTAACAAGCATAGAAGAAATAGAAGAACATAGGGAAGTACAAGAATGGGAAGAAGACGAAGATATAGAATTTTTTTATGAAGACAATAAGGGAGAATCGTCAGGCTTACAAAAAGACCACCGTGCCCTAGAAGATGTGCTGCTGCACGGTGAGCTTGAAAAAATGGATCTAGAAGTAGAAGTGCCGTAAAAGCCGAAGGAATTACGGATCAAGATCTGATAGCAGCATTGAGCGGCAAATCGCCTAACCATCCGTCATCAAATCTTTCAGACGTCATAGAACCCGTGACGAGTGGCGCAAATTCTATAATGAACATGGCATATATTATGCAACAACTGCATAAAGAATTCCACAAACATTTGGGTTTTTCGTGCAATTTCGAATTGATGCAATATATAGGTGAGCAAAAACTTGGACTGAAAAAGAGATTTTTTTTATTGCGAACAATGCCATTACAAATTTAGTATATACAACATACCGCAAGCAGGTACCTCATTGCACATCAACCATTTCGCTGCAGCGGGTGCTTGTGTAACTAGAATAGGCCATACACAGTTGCAACAACTTTGTGGAGCGATTGACGTAGAGTGCATCCCTAAGAATACGTATATAGAAGCACATAATGATGTCGGTGAAGGATTTCAGGCTGCTGCCAAGAAGTCGATGATCAGTCCTGGTCAAGAAGAACGAAAAATTGCTGAAGAATCTGGTAACATTATAAAAGGAATGGCATTCACAAGCTTTATCGCAGACGGGAGTTGGCTGAAACGATCGTACAGGACTTCGGGAGATTATAGTTCAATGTCAGGAGCCGGAGTCATTATTGGATTAAACACGGGGAAAATGCATCACCTGGGAGTTAGAAACACATTCGGCCCCATTTGCATTAAAGCTGAACGAGTAAACAACCAAAAAGTCACAAAGGTTTCAAGAATTGGCCCACCAACAAGAGTTCGATAAGCATGGAAGCAGATGTAATCGCCGAGGGATTTAACGCTACTGTGACGAACCATGGTGTTATTTATAAGAATTTGATTAGTGACGGAGATAGCAGCGTTACGAAGAAAATTCGAGACTGTGGTCCATATCTGCATTTCGGAATTTTTTTTAATAAGGTGGAATGTGTAAATCACATGCTAAGAAATGCCTGTATAAAGTTAAAAAGTGTAACGCACTTCAAGGGACGCATCGGAGCCCACCTAAGACGAATGGTAGAGAACAGCATCGTTCGAATTCGAACATCCGTCATGAAGGCGGCAAAAAGTCGCCAGATGCAAGATTTATCTTCTGCAGATAAACGTGACCTATTGAGGAAAGATATTATAAATATTCCGTGGCACGTATTTGGTGGCCATATCAATTGCGAAGATATACGATATTTTGACGATTGCGCCAGAAAGACAAGTGAAAAGAACTTGGTGCCTGAGTTGCAGAGGACTGGATTATTCATAAAGATCGAAGAAATAATGCAGCGTTTAGCAATGCATGCTGACAGTTTTCTGGAAAGTAAGAATAACAATCCCGTAGAGACTTTCAATTCTGTCATCGCTAAAATGATAAAAGGAAAATGAGTAAACTTTGGATTGAAGGGATCATACGAGGCCCGCTGCAATGCGGCCGCAGTTTCCTTCAATACTCAGCAACCGCTAACGTCATTACATGAAGTCATGAATTCGATGCCGGGAGAAGTGACAATGACTTTCGGACAAAAACAGAAGCTGACAAGGGATCAAGGAATGGCCAAGGCCATCGCAAAGAAAGTGCCACGTCGGCGCTTCAGGAATACCAGTAAAAACAATAAAGATTACGGACCACAAAGTCAGAAGCCGGACATGAACGAAGAACAGTTTAATGCCATGCTGCAATGTTGCACAGCTAATCTGCGTAATTGGCAGAATGATAGGGTCGAAATAGAAAAGGATACTCGAGACCAAGCGGGTGGTGACTACTGGCTGAATCTACGAAGAAATTTTATAACAGCTTCTCACTTTGGAGATATTTGCAAAATGCGAGAACAAACATATTGTACAAGGAAAGTGCGAGAAATTCTGTACCCCGCTGAACTAAACTTAGCTGCTTTAGAACACGGCAAAACAAATGAATAGCGAGCACGTCGACAAATCGAGGAAGCCGACGGGGTGAAAATCGAAAAGTGCGGCTTGTTCATCGATCCAGAAATCTCCTATCTTGGTGCATCACCTGATGGAGTGATCGGAGACGACGGCATTGTAGAAATCAAGTGCCCATATGCTGCAAGAGATCTCACTGCAGAAGAAGCAATCGAAGCAAACAAGAGTAAGCTTCAAGCGTTGGATGCTGTTCCAACCGCTGCCCCATTGAAGACTAATCACAAATATTACTATCAAGTGCAAGGACAGTTACACATAACACGAAGAAATTTCTGCCTGTTTGCGCTATGGACTCCGAAGGGAATGAAGATTGAACGCATTCAGAGAAACGACGTTTTCTGGATGAAGAAAATGGATCCTTTTTTTAAAAGGTTTTATGAGAAGTGCCTGCTACTAGAGATAGTGGATCCAAGGGGTGTAAGGAATATGCCTATTCCGGAGCCCGACTAAATCTTGGCTGCGCAGAAACGAAGAACAACTAATACCGAATCAAGCCAGCAAAACAAGAAGCCGCGAAGAGTACTTCAAGGGATACAAATCTTACAGTAGAAGGCAACGGGATTTTATGGGATAGCTCAAGAAAAACAGAGGTCTTCTGGTTCCCTAAACTGAAACAGCCCGTTCATGTGCATTCTCATCAATTAAAGTATGTATAACGAGAGATAATTAATTAATCATTCAACGTTGGCTCAATCTAATTATGTATTCCATTGAATTTTCGGAAATACACAACAAGGATCATACAACGTGCCGACGATGAAGTCAATTATCCAATGAGAATCCAACGAGAAGAGGATACGAATTCATTGTACAATAAATCAACCGCGTTGTTTTTTGCATAAAAGGAATTGTCCACGAAGTACATGGATATTAACAAACAGCAAGTCAAAAATCAATCTTGCAATTTGAAGGTCAGTAGTTTCCATGTAGACAATATACATTGCAGTCATCTCTTGGTTCAAAGAAGAACATACGTCGATGTAGAGCCAGTGATTTTCATCTAAAAATGTATATACTGCCTTCCAATTTTATAATTGGAATTGGAGGAAAGCCACGGAGCTTACGGTCAGTGATTTAATTTTGTAAAAGTCCAGAGCGTATTCACATCTTCCAGTCCCTACATGCATGAGTGGGGTTGTCTGTGCAAGATTAGTTCATCATGATCGTCAGTGAGTTTTTCACATTGGAGTTGACAGCTTGTAGTATATGTAAATCTAACAATTGGGTTTGAGCAGTTTCTAAAGCGAAAAATTTTATTCGTGTCCATCAACGTGTAACTGGGGTTAACAATGTTCAAATGGGTAGACTTGGTGCAATTAAAAATATAGAAAAGGTAATAGTAGCGCTAGTAGTTGCACTTATACTAAGATCGTTAGCACCGCTTCGCATGTTTGGGGTTAACACAGTCAACGTACTAGACTGTAAGTATCGTATGACTTATACATAAATGCCAATGTTATTAAATCACCATCATTTTTCAAATGCACTGGGAGAGGTTCTTACCTACCTCATTTGAAGCAAGTACAAGGTAAGCAGAAGGTCAGTACTGGCATCAAAGCGCTACTCCCCTTGCCTGGTGTCAGATATAATGCTATCTGTATAGAGATCATTTTGCATATGTATACTCTAATATTAGGCAAGGTGAGTATATACCATCAGCTAATATTTATTATTTTTGTATTGTCATATGCCATGTACTATGATTGTACCCAGTTATTATAATATTATGATGTACTACATGTTATTCTCAATAAAATACTCCTTGTAAAATAATGCGTAAATTTGACGTTTCAATGACACTGTTATCGGTTTCAATAGGTTTTTTTTTTTATATATACCATATAGTTTTTAAAAAATATGGAATTTTCGTTATTATAAAAAGAACATCATAAGAAAAGTAATGGGTTGAAGTACTGAACGAGCACAATATAATAAAAAAAATTTCTTGAAAATTTTCTGAGGTGTCTGGCACCCTTTGCGAAGGAAATCCCAAATACTGCAGCCATGACGTTCCTATCAGAGCTTCGTACTTTCGCCACCAGTCAACGCTCGAGTCAACACCGAAACTTTTTTTCAGCTAGACAGCAGCCTTAAACTAATTGTTTTAAAAGTGACATTCATCCGACACTGAAGGACTAGGGAAAGAATTAACTTAAACTAATCTAACGTAAATAAAAATAATATTTCTAAGAATGGTTAACAGTTTTAATAAGGTCAAAACCCTTTTTATATTAATTGTGCAGGCCATGAAACTTTGCTTGTGCTCAAAATGTTAGTTGTTTTTGAGAATGATTTATGTAAAAAATGTTAACTAATGCTCTTACTTACCTGAGATGTTGGAAGAGATGAAATTATTGCAATCTTCGCACATTGATTCTACGCTGATGTCAGAAATCATTTTTGAAACAAAAAATTACTGTTTCATTCTTACTGTACATTTCTGTTTCCTTAAAGTAACGTATCTTACTCTTAATGACCAATATTTCACTAATATTTTAACCAAGATTCACTTCAGTATAACGAAAAATTGACACCGATTGCAACTTTACTCTTAGTGATTATACGAAATAACTTTTTAATTTTCGCGCCGATGACATTTTTGATCCTAAACGTTAGTGTCGCTGACAGCGATTTATACTATTTGAATAGATGCATGTGTGGGTGTGTATAAACTTTTCGATATGGTAACCTGCGCCATTCGCCATCTAACAATACAGTTCCTTACAATATAATAACGTCGTATTTCTGTGATAACTCGAACGTTTTTATGGTTCTAAGTTTTTTATTATATTGGAATTACAGCAAGGTACATTAAATCATGTAGATATACTTTTTGTGTTTGTACATTTGCATGTTAATTAACCCTCCGTGTGCAATGAGGTTCATTGTGTCTTTTCATCACTTTATCGATTTTTAAAAAATGTGAGAAAATTTTGTTTTACTCTTCAAAGTCTCTAGAAAATTATCCAATATAGTAAAGGGCCCAGTAGCTGGACAGTTAATGTTGCAATCCCAATTCCCCGACGTCCATAAGAAATTATTTCAAGTTTTCGTGCGCACCTGATTTGTTTGGTAACTGACAAAGGGACCTGCAGGTACCCGAGTCGGGGATTTTTTTTCATATTTATAGTACATAAAATTCAAATCTAATAACAAATTGCCAAATCCATTCCGCCAAATACGCAGGCATTCTCGAGAAAACCGACTTTGAAAATATCCAAGTAACTTATATTCACTAAATGTATACGTAGAAAACGGTGAACGCGTGGCTCAGTGGGTAGCGCGAGGTTGCTGGTTTTTTTTCTTTTTTTTTTCATCGTACGTTTATTGTAGGTGAAAACATTTGTAATAAAGTAAAATTTGGTTGCAAAATGAAAAACATCGGGTTAGAAATAAAACAGATTTTTATTTTCCCAAATCAAAGAGAAAATGAAATTGCTTTGGCAATTTTTCATAAGAGATTTAAACTTTATGTACTAAAAATATGACAAAAAAAATCCCCGACCCGGTTACCTGAAGGTTGCCTTATGCGACCTGTTCGGCTACTGGGTCTTTTACCTGAGTAAGCGAAAATAAATACAAATTTTTGTAATTCAGATCATAATATAGACCCATGATCGAAAAATCGTGGGAGTTATATATGACCCTCATTGCACACAAAAGTTAAATGTAGGTAAAGAATTACGAAATACGTGGGTACAGTTAAAATACACGCAGCTTAATTTTATCCTGGATACTTTGCATTGTTTTGTGGCGTGATTTTCGTTCCGATAATCTGTTGCATGTAATATTCTTTCTGTTGAAGGATTCTTCTTCACCATGGGTCATCCGGGCGAGGCGTCCCTTGGTGACGCTATTGACATGGTCAAGAGTTTCATGCAACATTTTCTTACAAATGATCTTCCACCATACACGTTGGAAGATTGGAAGGAAATGAGTGCTAGTTTAAAATTCAGGTGGAGTCCGCATAATGTATGCACTCACGTACGCGAGCATAGGAGAAAAATCCTAACCAAGGTAAGAGACGAGATGGGGATTGTGGTACCACTAGATGAGTGTGCGTATTCACAGAATAAAGAACATGATGATTCCAGTCTCCTGGATGATAATGAAGCCGAAAATACGCCTTCAATCGAACAAGATTCATCGTTCAAGTCTACCAATAGCACGTTGAATCTCAGCAACACCTCGAAATTCAAATTAATCTTCAGTGAGGAAAATTGGGACAAAATCGAACCCGACGACGCCTCTGTAGGACGCAAGAAACCCGTTTTGAAACCGTGAGTATGGACCAATGTTATTGCTGTTCCATTTTGGTAACAGCATAAGCTGAATTGTGCTTTTGTTTTCAAACGGGCAGATGTGAAGATGTCAGTTGACAACCTATCATACGATGTTATTATCGTTGGGATGTGCAAAAGCGCAGCATGTGGTTATAAGTTCATTGGAAGGGCGACGAAGAATCTTAATGAACGCGATGGATTGCTAATGGACGCTGAAACGCGTGACACGCGACGGGAAAAAACGAGGAGATAAAACGCCCATTCAATGGCAAGTGGAGGAAAGAAGCGGAAAAGGAATTAATGGCCGAAGGATGCTCTCAATGGAAAAAACGCAAAGCGCGAGAACATATGCAGATGGGAGATTTGGCACCACCCTTTTTACCTTCCGATAACGTGCTTAGACATGCTAAAAAGGAAGGAGTATTTCGTGAACTTGCCGTCCGGCCAACCGACGCACGCGATTTAATTAGACCGATCGAGAAATTGGCAGGTACTGTTGAATATGCTGGCTTTATCCGAGGAATAGGTTCATTATCTTTTTGGGTGTTTTACGGAACTCCAGGTCAACTGCATATTTATAATGAATATTGCCGAATATTTAAAAGAGAGAATATTATAATCCTTGATGCAACGGGAAGTCTCGTTACAAAATTGATTCGGCCTAAAAATCGAAAAACTGGACACATTTTTTTATATTCAGTAGTTATCAATTTTGAAAAAACAACTCTACCAGTCTACCAAATGCTGTCGAAAAAACATGATACGGAGTTTATACAATATTGGTAACAGCAATGGATTCGTAGTGGAGCACACAAACCCAGAGAGGCTTATTGCGATTATTCAAGAGCGCTGATTTCGGCCATATGCATGGCAATGAACAACATCGCGTTAAAATCGTACATAAACGAGTGTTTCGCATCAGTTAAAGGTATGCGTTTACGTATGAAATCATTGACAACGTTCATCTGAATAGATGTGGCTCATTTAATACATATGGTTTGCCGGTGGAAGAGTTTGAAACTCGCCAGGCAGAGTGCAATTAAAGACTTTTACGTTCGGTGTGTTGCACTGATGATTGAATGTCAAACGCTTCCTGAATTCAGTGACATAATTTTGCTCACGTGCATCGTTGGAGTGCAGGAATACGAAGACTCAGTCATCGGATTCCTGGGATCAGGAACAGCGAAAGGCGCAAGAAAAAAGTTAGAAGGTTATATGTCAACACGAAGCGTTGACGTCGAATTCCAGGAGCAAAAAATCGAGATCGTTCACCATCCATGAGCCGATGCAGATGATAGTTCAAGCACGGGCAGCAGAGATAACGCATGCCGGTGTCGAGCTGAATCCGATTTTTCTTCCAGATTTTATTGAACAACTATCGAAACTCGCGACGGAGTTTCCTCTGTGGACCTCCGTAACTGTTCCTTACGAGGCACCACATGCAACGTCAAATTACGTTGAAAATTATTTTAACGACTTGAAAACGCGAGTGTTAAAAACCAATACCAGGCTGATGCGAGTTGATAAATTTCTTAAAAAACATGCCATGGGCATTAACGGGGGAACGCTGCTATTATCATCCAAACTGCTAAATCATTAAAAGATATCATCGAGATGAACAATGCTTCCCTTACCGAGCCAAGCCCAATTAAGCACGTCGCTAACGCAAATGATTCAGATATGCTGCCACGAGAAAATTGGCGGGCGAAAGGTACGATGCATGATATGATGGATAATGTGTCAATTGAGGATAACGTGCCAGCTTCTGCGAGACTTAAAATACTCGACGAGGAGAAGATGCCGTAAGTGCAGATGATCCTTCGGAGAACATCGCAGAGAGTGAATTGAATTGGTCGCTAGGCCAGATCGAAAGATTACTCGCCCCGACTTTATCACTTGATGAAGTAGACATTGATAAGATCTTGTTCGATCATTCATACAGCATGACGACTACAATAATCACAAATGAAAGGATAGTAGTCGAGAACTGCCACTCAGAACCTCAGTTGAATATTCATAACGTAAATAAAATCCACCTAAAAGAAGAAACTGCCGAAACCTCAAAAGCGAAGGACACAAAGAGTAAGTACTTCAAAGAATTTCCCGAAATTCATCAAGTTAATCTTCTTACTAGGAAATCTAAGAAGCCTTCTCTACTTTTAAATAGAAGATTCTGTCGGCAGCCTGGAAAGATTGACGGTAAGACGTTCTTCGTCGAATCTAATTGGGCATTCGATTCATTCATTAGCATTTTAATGACGAGTGCTATAGATGATATTCATTAATGTTCCTTTTTGGAACGATCGGAAAATATAACACTGCACTTCGTCTCATCGTTGATGAATAATTAATCACAAGACAATTTTCGCGCATTCGGGACAAACGAACAATAAGGACGCGCGGCTAGTGTCAACACTAGCCGATAGATGAAAAACAGTTCCCGAAAGTCAAATCATGTGAAATAATAATAAATTAATCCGATAGAGGATTACCGCTTCTTGCTAATCAAATGACGATTGTTCTAAGTTAAATAATACATTTCAAAGCAATTTATTCATTCAGTCAACAAAGTCTAGAAGTACCCAGAAAATTAAGCGTGATTTAAATCCACAAGGATAACGCATAGAAATATTCGAAAATCGTGATAAAGTATTTGAGCTCGACTTATGCCCGTTGGGGACAGAGCATTATAATTACATAAAATAATTGTTGATAATTTTGCCAGAGAATACGGCATACTAGCGTTCGCTATTCCGCCGAGCGCATCACATAGAGAAAGATAGTCACAGTTTAGAGCAGAGCATTGAGATCTACCTCAGAAACTTCAGGTGCCGCTATATTGATTTTGAACTATATCCGCGCCGTGATTAGTCCATTCGCACACAGTGCCATAGCCAATATATAGGCAGAGTGCCACTAGGGTTAACAGACTGATACAGGTGTTTCCTCTGTTCCGCACAGGCAGGTCAGAGAGAGATAGGACTAGACAATAAATATAGGACGCATCCTTGATAATCCTTTCCTATAATACCGAAATTGATATTTGACGATTGTAATTCACACAAGTCATGAAACTGTTGTACACCTATAATAGAGTCTTGCTTCCACTCATAGCCTTTATTGACGCTAACGGAACACTTTTGTCGTTCCTCAAAACTTGATTGATAAATATAAAAATACAAGTAGTTAGCACGTCATAACGAATAATATTGTTTTTATTAAGAATGAGCCGAATTTCCATAGAACAGTAGCATTGCTATAGTTTACATAGAATAACTCGTAGGAAAATTTGGAGGTCATATATGCAACACTCTTGCACGCTCTTCTAAGCAGGGTGCGAGCACGTAAGCGAGACGTTGCTATGCGCGCTAAAGAAACTTGGAGCCACCACTAACAACGAGTGAGAGGGTCTTATAGGAAACTTCCGCTAGGAGTGAGGAAGACGCTCTTATACGGGACTGCTCCGACTTGTGACATAAATGGCGTCCCGATCGAGAGGAAAAGACTACCCCCACTATGCTGCGGCCTGGCTTGCTCCTAGCCTGCTGGCCGTCCCCCACGCTCGCTTCGCCACTGTTCCCCTAATTTCCTTTGGGACACCATTAATGCCGCTCAGTGTACATACATCAGGATTCCCACTAGGGCGTTTACGATAATCACGAGGAAGGCATCTCGACATACCCGGAACAAACAATATATAAGTAGGAAGGCAGCGGAATTCTTTTCTGAGGGTACTATATAAAGTAAACAATATAGCGGGACTGTTCTGTGTGTTCACCGGCTACTCAATTTGCCACAGTGTGCGAGTGCTCTGTGTATCGACTCTCGACGTTCGATAGCCCGTTTTTCATCTAAATTTTATAAGAAATACCTTAGGCCCTAGAGGAAAGGTTCAACGGTATCGGAAAATCGTTGAATTTCTATTCGCGATAGATATAAATATATGTATTAGTATTTATTTTTTTCCGTGACAATATCCGTCGTTCAATATCACGTGTCTGATAAAAACTTTGTGAATACACTTAATTTTGAATCTACTCTATAAATTCTATAGATTATACGACCTACTTTAAGGGATAATTATTTAGATTTCAGAGCGAACTTCCCATCGTATCTACTCTTGTTCCGCATTGTTGATTTTGAGTGCTCGTTATCCGTGATATTAGAAACTTCGTCGTGTCGATATACATATTAAATACATGTTGAAAAGAAGTTGTAAATAATTCCACCCTTCAAAGATACGTATCGCCCCTATCCACAACCCAAACCTATCTACATAAAAGAACATAACCCCATTCGCACTACCCACACCGTAGTCTCCACAGAAATTCTCAACGTCGTCGACTTTGCGAATTTTCCCATAAAGTGTTGGAGGATAACCGCACGAAATAAATCGCGCGAGCCAGTACCTACGAAATATAAGAAATTGAGATTCTTGTATAACATGGAAGTGACCAAGGTAACGGTGGAGACTCAAGGACCGAAGAACGGGCGATTTAAATATTTGCCCTACCGTAAAACCATAGTGTACTTTCATATCGAGTGTCGAGTGCATGTAAGCATATTGTGAATCGAGCTTTAGGTATTATATATATACACATACGTTCGGAATCATAATACACGACCCAGGCATAGAAAACGACGTGTCACGGAGCGTCATCTCTGCCGTATGATATTCTATAATTTATAGTCAGCAATTCTGCGACTTCGTTATAGTTTACAGCACGAATTCTCTCCATCGGAGCTATCTTACCCCGTACGTTATTCAGTTCTCGCTATGGCATGGATATATGTATAGGTGAATTTCAAAAAGCTCTTCAGCCCGCACGGCCGCCTGTTTTATGCACGTGCTTGCGCTGCAATGGTTGCACAGTTCGTTCGCTGACGCGTTAGTTCGTTCGTTCTCCGCCAGGTGGCAGCGGTGTTGACGACATTGGTTATACCCGTCGTTACGGCACGTGGTAGGAAGCAGGAGAGGCATCCTTCATGCGATGCACGTTATACTGGACCGTTTTATACGTCTAGCTATTCGTGCCGGCCAACCAGGTCGAGCTAGGTATACTGAGATTTCGATCTCTAATTAGCTGTATATCAAATGAACGCGTTCAGCTGAATCCACAGGCATGAACTATGAACGGTGTATCCTGGTGGGGATATACCGATGTGCGTTCGTGGCGTCCACCAGCAGCAACGGCACCTACTGGGTGTACCTACCACCATTATCAAGACTCCTGATATCAGACTGCTACCACTACCAGTACTATCACTACCCACGTCGTTATACCATCCTATCGGTACACACACACACACACACACACACGCGCGCGCGCGCGCGCGCACGCACACACACACACATATAACACACGCAGTCTCCTGAATGCTCGGTCTGGTTCTGACTTTGATTTGTAACTCGCGCACGCTGCAATCAACGACAGACGGACGAGCGAGACAGGCCGACAGATGGACTGATACCTGACCAGGGAACAGAGATCGTTCGATGATTAATGATCTTGTTTTTAATGCTTCTCTTTTGTCTCGATGCTTTGCATCCTGTCAATTCTCGTTGTTGCATTTGTATTGTGCATCAATCATGTGGGCCAAGGTTCGCATGGCTAATACTGATTGGTATATGATTGACGTATGGGAATTATATTCATTATTGGTCGTATTACGTTTATCCGCCTTTTGTACTTGTAGTCAACTGCATGGGAGAATGGATGAAGATAATTGAGAAAATTGTTCTGGATATTTGCATCTGCGAAACTGTGTATTGTTTCTTTATAATAGAAATGACAGTTCTGTTGGGTAGATGCTATACGTGGTGGGTGGTTCATATGCCCTTGTCCCGATGATTTTAACGGTTAAACGGAATTTTCTTCTTTTTTTTTCTTTCTTTCTATGATGCAGCATCTTCCATTCGCATGCATGAATGCATGTAACGATGCTACAGAAGGTTCGTATTCTCTGGCGAAAAAGCTTAGTCTGTCAGATCGGCCAACTAGAAGAGCTTAGGATATCATATGCTCGATGTATATCCATCTTTAGGGGATAGCATGTCGATAACGGATCTGGGTCAGTGCGGAATGCATTTAGTAGATTTATTGAATAGATTATGGACAATGGATTTAGCGTATGTAAAAAAAATTACAATGCATAGAAAAAATTTATAAAGAACGATGATAACTTGTTTTGTCGTTTTTAAATTCGTTTTCAAAATTCAGAATGGTTCCCAACGTGAAGCTATGAATTCGCGCGTGTCCATATTTACATACACGTAATCTGCTATGCGAATATTTTTTCAGTTCTCTTGATTCCCAAAAAAAAATGTTTAAAAAATAAATGTTCGAAAAATAAATTGATAAAAAAAAGGAATAAACACTCGATTCAGCTCTAAAAAAGATTCCAGCGAGCATTACGCACCGCGAGTCCAGCTTCGCGAATCCCCGTCGAATGTGCTGCCGGGGCGCAATACGTATAACAGAAATATAAGCAGCAGAATTATTGCTCTTTTCTTCGAGTGTTTTCGCGAACCTATATTATCACATCCGACACGGTGTATTCGGTTTTTAATTAATGGATTTAACATGCTCGCCGGTCCATAGCGAAATTACAAATGCAAAGCGCGACGAGCGGCGCCCTGAAGCGAAATTATTCTTTATCGGCGCTCTAACTGGCCGGGAACCCCAATTGCAAGGAATTTAGTCGATACGGAACAAAGGCCAGTTTGAATGAGTCTGTATCCAAAGTACCGTATAGAATTTGCATACGTGTAATATCATGGTTATAGTGCTGGACAAAGTTAAACTTGAATCCTCTATCCTCACCGATAACCTGCTGCTTGAATTTCAATGTTCGCTCATCCACTTTAACCCTTAGAGAGTCGGAGGATAATAATTTGTCAGTAAATCAGCTCAATATTTTCCCTAAGTTATTCATTAATCATGCCTACAATTTTCTGCCATAAAATCAACAAGATCTCATGAAGAAAATACGTCAACAATAACAATATACGTATCAACAATAAACAAATAAAAAAACTAGTCAAGTTAAAAATTTATTCATCGTGTCAATATATATTATAAATCAATATGAATTACGTCGAAGACTTTAACGGATTCGTTTTGTCTCTCTGTCATCGATCAGGATTCGTGAGAGTTCATCTTACGGTACCGGAGGTTGCATAGGATGAGGACACGGAAGGGGGAGGGTACGAGGTACGGGGGTTAGAAATTGCAAGTGTATCGAATTTAGTGCACGTTCAAGTGTGAGACACCGGCAGTGTATTGCGCCACCCTACAGCACCCCTGAACCATCTAATGGGGTGAAATGGTCGCGGATCGAGTACTGCAGCAGTAAGTCGGGAAGCGAGTTTATTTTCGGTCGTTCGGTCTGCTTTTCTGGAAATGGCAAGAGAGAGAGATAGATAGATAGAGATAGAGATAGAGAGATAGAGAGAGATAGAGAGGGAGAGAGAGAGGGAGAGAGGGAGAGAGGGAGAGAGGGGAGGGGGAGGGGGAGAGGGGGGTAGGATTTAGGGATGGGAGTGGTGGGTTACGAAATAAAAGAAAGAATGACGATACTCTCCACATGGGACACGTACATATGCGAGCGTCGTGTCGTCTGCGTTGCGACAGCCGAAAACTAACGGTTTCAGCTTCGTTCGAAAGGTAATTTGGCCGCCCGATGCCAGCCCCATCTACAAGGATCATTCGACAATAATATCGAAACACTCTATTCCTTCGAACTTAAGACGATCCTAACGAGAAATACCGTTGGAGTGGGAATATACAGTTCAGGGATCAGGGTACCCCTTAACGAAGAGTAAGACCACTCCGGAATACCCTCCGACTATTTTCCCACGGAACTTGCCAACGTCGATCTTTATGTTTCTTCTACGCTTTTCTGCCTCCCTTTTTTTCTTTCTCTTTATTGTTAATACCATGGAAGACGGTGCCAGACGTATATAAGTATTTCTTAACGATGATGTCAAGAGTATGGAATCGAAGGTAAGGAATTATCCATATTCGTAAACGAGACAATACCAAAGTATACTTTCTACAGTTTAATAAGTTTGTTGAAGTCCCTTAGATACGTATGATACTAAACAATAATATATGATGGTAACTTTCATCTATTGTACTGTACTAGGTACTATATGCTACTAGGGAGTTTCTCTCTCTCTTTTTTGCTCTGAATTCAAGTCTCTTAGAAGCCCAGTCTCCCTTAGGTATCCATCAGGCAATACAAGCAGCTTAGCTATTCCCAGAGGATCTACGCGCAAGTAGTAGGTAATAGCAGTAAGAGACGGCCAGGAGGGTCGAAGGGGCATTAAAAGAAGTAGGCGGTGGCAGAGCGAGAGGGGCAGTAATGCCGTTACGGTTTTTCATGGAAAGGAAATGCTTGACCATCCGAGTCATTGCTAATCGGATACAGTTTCAGGTATTAGGATCAAACCATGGCAAAGCTCCTTCAATATACGTCAATTTACGTTCTCCGCGGATTCCTTGACTGGTTTAAGTGCTGAATTGTCCGACCATAGTCGAGTGCATCGAATTCACCACAGTCGGCGAACGTGGGTAGGGAGTCAGTAGAGTCGGTCAGCCATCCAATCGAAGTTCTAGCTTTTGCTCTTACCACTGTTTGATCATTAGCCGAAGGGTAATTAGTTTCGCGCACTTCTAAGGACACTGAGGCTTTTATGTACTTGGTACGAATATTTAACGTTGCGTGGAATATCGTATAACGTTTTCCACTAAGTCGTAATGAGAAAATTTTACACGCGTGGCTGACTACCAGCGGAGTGTGATTGGACAGCGGACTTATTATGAGGAATTAATCAGGGTGGAAAGTCGAGGGGTACAATTAGACTTCAAAGAAGTTGTTTCACTTTACTTTGACGAAGAGTCGGTAACTCGGGAGTGACGTTTCAGGAGCGGAGAGCGTAGATATAAAGCGAATCTGTGTCAAAGAGGTGTAGAGGAAAGTACGGGAGGTCATGGAGCAGACAAAAAAAGATCGATAGACCGTTTTTTTTATAAGCGTTATGCAATTTGATTATGAAAAAAAATAAACGCTGTATTTATAGGTATAGTCTACGGGTAATGAGACTGATAGATTTACGTATTAGGATAATTTCGAATTTATTCATTTTTTTTGTACGGCTTCCATTAACGTCCTTGCTATTTTTATACCCCCTTCAATCCTTGTCCATCCCTCCGCGACGATTGACACCTGTATGAATTCCCTGCTACATACAGAGAGATTAATTAGAACCGACGTTGGTGAGCTCTGTAAAGTTCGGCGCGACATTAATTTCTCGGTATCCTATCGTAATACCAATCTGATAAAGGGGTTGTTGGTGTTAATTTAAAAAGTTTTATAAGCTTTAAATTAAAACTCATATCACAAGGGTTACTCCTCTCGTTTTCGTGGCGTCACGAACTCGTCGTTTCGCATTTCGTACTATGGTTCTTTGCGATGACCCCGTTCCCATTAGTACGATAAGTATCTTTCCCTCATCATTGAGATTTTAAAGTTACATCAGCAAACGCACGTAGACATATACAATCTGAAATTAAAGCCATTCGGTATAGAGCGGAATCACGTGGAAAGTTTGCACGAACGCGAAGAGGATCATATCCCAACGAATTAGTGGGAGTTAGGTAGGACCTTCCCGCCCCCCGTCCTCCCTGTCTTCCGTTCCTCGTCACCCAACTAATTGGCTCGGTACCCACTTCCATGAAAGATAACCCATCGAAGGGCAATTCGTGAGCGTAGATATTGGCTACGATCGGTGGCAATATCTCAGATTATTGATGTGTCGGGAATGCCGACCCAGTTAGATAGCGAAGCTTTTCGTTTTTCTCTTCTTCTTCATTCCCCTTTACCTCCTTCTTCCTGCGCCAAATGTCTCCTTCGCTCGGTTTCCCCTAACTGAACTGTGCCCAAGCGGAGCAGGGGTTGCCACCACCGTCGCCACCGCTCTGCACGGTTCCATTCAGTTTGGTTAGGTTCAGAGCTGCCGAGTTCGCCAGAGTTCATCGGTCAATTACGTGATTGCCTAATCGGACGCGTAAGCTGCGCTGTTTTTCTTCCGAACGACCTGTAGTACCTCATACTCTAGTTCTCTTATTTCATCGACAAGCCAGGGAGCTAGATATTGTAACGTATTTTCTTAACTCGACAGCGATAACGTAAAGCCGAGAACTAATCTACGTCACCTTTGGCCATTCACCCTTCGTTCATGCATCCGCATGCCAGGCGGGCTCTAGTCAATTCTTGCTTCACCTGGACCTGACGAGTCGGTATGACCTGGGAGTTGAGGTGAAAAAGTCTGAAATCCGTGAAAACGAGAGCTCTGATGGAACCTAATGGAAAAGCCGGTACTTTAATGGATCCTGTTGATTTTTAGGGACGCGTAAAATCGAGAAACGCAACCGTAGGTGTTGATCTTTGAGATTGCGTACAATCAGCAAACGCAGCTGCATGCATGAACGATAGCGAACGGTTACGGAAATGCACGGCCGTTCAGGCTGCTAGGTTGTGGTCGTGAGGGTCGGAGGAAGAGTCAGGTAAATAGTGCTGGAAACAGAAAATAATCGATCGAGAAACTAACAGAACGATTCAGTGCTACAAAATCGAAGTCCCTCCACCAATTGATAAATTGAGAGCCTCACCGAAACTGGTTCAGCTTAACCGTGAAGGCCGAGAACCCATTAGGGAACCCCCTCGGGCGGGAATTCCTCCCTTTCTCTTAACTTAACCAAAATTGTATCTGCACCCGCTCTACAGCTCTTTGCCACTCCCTAGCGGGGCGCCGGTATCTCACCTGGACCTCGCCGGTCCATGGAGACATCTCCGTCGGGTACTCTCCTCTGATGGGTAACTCGGTACGCCAAGTCTATCTCTCCATGGCAGATTCGAGCCTCTCGATCTCAACTAAACAATAACGAATCTTTCCGATAGCCTTGATGTAGCTGTACAAATCAATCACAGAGCGTAGCTTCTGAGCAGAGTGTCGACTCGAAGGGAACCAGAAAGCGAGAGCGTTATCTGAATCGGTAGCTGGAGTCGTCTTGTGACCGTGCATCAAAAAATCACGTCACAGTGCATATGCCTCTGTGTATACAGTAGTGCGCAATTGAAGTGGAACACTTTAATTTTTTTGTATCTCTGCGAAACTATGACCGATATCAAAAAACGAAAATCATATTTTTGAGGAAATTTCCTTCCCATTCGAATGGTAAATGTTTTATCTCGATCGGATACAAAATGGCCGAACGGCAGGGGTTCGAGTGAAATAGTGCATTTTAGGACTTTTTGAATAGTGCGAGAACTAGTAGTTTCAGAAGGAAATTCATATTTCTAATTACGGGACGAGAAAGAGCATCTTGCGACAGTAAAAAAACACCCCTATTACATCCCTGTAGCATCACACCCCCTTGAAGTGAAAACAGTTAATTGGCCATAACTTCCAAACGCGCCGGCCAATCTGGTCCAGTTTTTGCATGATATCATCTTTAATGATACTGCAGATATTCACAAAATTATTGTTCTCGGAGATGATCCCGTGATGGAGATCTTGAGATATCGCAAGCGCATCCGAAGCTTCCCCGCCATTTTTCGCTAGGAATGCGATGAAATAGAAATTTTGTATTTATCCAATATTGTAGCCGAGATTTCAACGATTAAAACGCGCTCTTAAGCATCCAAAAATAAGTATGCTAAGGGGTTAAATTTTTCATTTGAAGGAACGCCTAAATTTTGCGAGTTGCGCTCGGGGTACTCGGGTGACAATCGCTTGGCGCGCGTGGTAGGGTAGTAGTCACCCGAGCATTCCTTCAAATGAAAAATTTAATCCCTTAACAAACTCATTTTTGGATGTTTAAGAGCGCGTTTTAATCGTTGAAATCTCGGCTGCAATATTGGATAAATTCAAAAATTCTATTTCATCGCATTCCTAGCGAAAAATGGCGGGGAAGCTTCGGGTGCGCTTGCGATATCTCGAGATCTCCGTCACGGGATCATCTCCGAGAATAATAATTTTGTAAAAATCTGCAGTATCATTAAAGATGATACCATGCGAAAACTGGACCAGATTGGCCGGCACGTTAGGACGTTATGGCGAATTAAGTGTTTTCACTTCAAGGGGGTGCAACTCCCCTTAGAGTGATGCCACAGGGGTGCAATGTGGATGTGTTTTGACTGCCACAGGATGCTCTTTCTCGTGCTATAATTAGAAATATGAATTTCCTTCCGGAACTACTAGTTCTCGCACATTTCAAAAAGTCACAAAATGCACTATTTCACTCGAAATACCTGCCGTTCGGCCATTTTGTATCCAATCAAGATAAAACCTTTACCATTCGAACGGGAAGGAAATTTCCTAAAAAATATGCCTTTGGTTCTTTGAAATCGGTTATAGTTTCGCAAAGATACACAAAAATTCAAGTGTTCCACTTCAATTGCGCACTACTGTATAGTATTAGAATACTATTAGTACGTTCAAAATAAGTACTTTGGAATTCCTGGTACGGACCCGCCAAGTAGTACTCGATAAGGAATCACCTAAAGTTTTATTAATTATTAAATCAACATTAATTCATAAATAAATAAGGGAAACAGCAGTAATGTAACAGAGTAGCCAAAACGTTATAGGAAATTTTGAAAATACAATTATAATGATGAGCCAATGCTGGATCATATAATAGAAAAACATGTAGTGACTTATGTACTTGGCCTCAATAATATGATTTCCAGCTCTAAGTACCGAAATCTATATTTTTACAGATATAAGATGTAAATGCATTGAGATGTCGCTAATCAGAAAAATATACTGCGTTGTCGAAAATGTTCAATGGCATATACATATGTAAGTCCATTTTTTTAGAAATGCATAAATATATATACACATTAAAAAAATGTAATCTTGAATGCATATAAACGTCGTTAATAGTGTCCAGCTTGTTGAAGCCGTGTGGTAAATATAAGAGAGGAGAGTGTGCTAGATTATTTACGTACCTCATGACGTGCGAACAATAAAGAGGATACTATAGTTTGAGCGAACGCCAAAGCATCGCTCGTAGCACACTTTTCTGGACACACTGGACCTCCACGTTCGACACCTAGATACAGGAAACTACGGAAAAGATCGCCTGGATACCCTGGACTTCCACGTCCGACACGTAAATACAGGAAACTACGGAGAGGCACACCTGGATACCCTAGACTTCCACGTCCGATACCTAGATACACGAAATACGGAGAGGAACACCTGGACATCCTATATTTCTAAAAACTGTCACCTAAAATACGAGGAACTATGCGAGGCTCACGCATACGTACACCCATACACACGCGCTCCACGTGAATGCTATTAAAGGCTTTAATAATTCTATACTATTGTGAAAGCAGCCTTATACTAACTGGAAATTCGGTGTGAACGGTAGTTTCACGTACAAAGTATATTTGATTGTGTTGTGTATTCGTAAATTACCAACACCATTCAGAGTACAAATAGGTAAAGAAGGCAAGGCAGTTAGCACCATCTGTCGTGTAAAAAAGTAGATGGACGTGCGAAGACGAAGACGAAGACGAAGACGGAACTGACATAAAATCATTTCGCTCGCCATGTTGATACGCCCTGACCTCGTACACTAATGGTATTAAACTTGGTGGCAATCGATTCAGAACTCTTGATTCCTATAGTGAATGTATCAGTAACTTATTCTCACACATAGCCGTTCATAAGATATTTGAGGCCAAACACAAGTACAGGAGTTGACTCGGATAAAGAGTCTCTGCGAGATGTGCCCTGTACAGCCGGTTGGCTGTACTTGGCACGAGACTCTACGGAGTCTCTTGATACATTATAATAGTTAAGAGAAATCATTAAATCATACACATCTTACACCCTCTCATATTTCTGGACGTCACACCTACACCAGAGAGAGAAAGAGAGAGAAACTACGAAACCAGAGAACGAGAACGACATGAAAGGGAATGCTAAACGGAATGCCGAGAAATAAGCTGCCTAAAGCGCACTTTAGATGGCACCGCGAAAACTGCACACGTCAGCGACTCCTACCAGGCATCCTCTCCCGCCCTTTCACCCACCTCACCGCCAAGATGATCCGATCAATGCAATAACCCAAAGAGGAATCCGCGATCAAAGGCCTATCGCCCGAAATCTATTGGGAAATTGGGCACAACACCCCCGATTTCACCATAACACGGACCCAAATACCCTAAAACTCCTGACAACGCATCCTACCCCCTCCAAAAGTTTTCTTTATGGAAAAGGATACCAATCATAATCAGTTACGAATCAATCCTGTGGTTGAGCAGTATCCCTTCTGGAGTCTGGAGCCAATTGTTCGTGCCAGTTCAGTGTTGTGCCGATCAAACACCTTAGGCCCTATTTCGATCTAGCTTACCTTAGGGCTGAAGCGAAAGGCGTATTACCGCAGTGCCGAGCGTCCACCCAAAAGAACTCAGTCCCTGGCATTTCGTAAAGCACTCGTTTACTGCGAATGTCCACCTTAGGGATGGACCAGGAATCTCCCGTCAACCAACTCAACAAATTCCATCTCACTATCGCTGAACACCTCAGGATGCTTCTTTCTCTTTCTCTCCGCTCAGCCATCGGTAAGTAACTCACACCAATTAACTAGCACCATTGTGAACAACCCATAAAGTTGACGATTACACCCGCATCACTCTATCCAAACTCACTTATTACTAGACTCATCTATTGTCGTTAGCACTAAGTTGTACTAATTACCTTCTGTATTTCGACCTATTTGTTTCATTAAATTAAGTTAAACTACACGTTTCTTTAATGATTTTGGAACCTAAATCCATTATATCCTTAATCCAACTAACTTCGTCATTATCAGTAGAGACCACAGCCCACGTAAAAGAAGTAAGTCTATAAATCATTTGGTTTTGATCCTCACCTTAGCTATGGACCAAGGAACATAAACGCAGATAGACGTGCTTTAGCACCTTAAAGTGGCAAGGATCCAATACAGTAGTATAAGTTGGGGAGTTCTGGACCAGGAGACCTGTCACCGACCTATACCGACACTCTAGAACCTTCGAAGGTGGGTGTCCGTGCTAAGTTGCCGTCGTGAGCTATACGATTTCCGGAAGTGACGTCACTGATACTAGGAATTTACGGGGGATTGTAGGAATTTTACGTTGGATTCCATGCAATTTGTGCTCGATTCTAAGAATCGTACGCGATCGAGAACCTTCTAGATCCTTCTAGAACATTCTAGAACCTTCTAGAAGCTTCGACGGTTCGCATCCGCGCTAGGTCGCGAAGGATCGCTCCCAGAGCCGGCGGTCCTCTCGCGCAACGTTTTGAGGCAGCCCCTTGCTCCTACCCGGGATAGCCTTCAAGAAGCTTCGATGAACCCCCATCCTCCCTCCTGGGAGCGTGCAGATTTCAGACGGCAGCCTTCAGCCGTTTTAACCTCAAACGTTATCTCGCAGAATTGCGCAACGCTGATGCCGTCCTGCAGGAAGATTCTAGAACTTTTCTCCCTAACCTTGAACTTTATCGCACGGACTAGTGCGTAGCATCGGTGAGTGAGTGAGTGAGTGAGGGAGGGGGAGAGAGAGAGAGAGAGAGAGAGAGAGAGAGAGAGAGAGAGAGAGAGAGAGAGAGAGAGAGAGAGAG
>JASANN010000568.1:54316-72268 GCA_031762395.1 Calameuta pygmaea
ATTTACCATTCGAATGGGAAGGAAATTTCCTCAAAAATATGATTTTCGTTTTTTGATATCGGTCATAGTTTCGCAGAAATACACAAAAATTAAAGTGTTCCACTTCAATTGCGCACTACTGTATATGAAGTTCCAAAGGGTGAGAAAGCGCGCCAGGCCAGACCAGTGACCAGATCTGATCTTGATCGAGGTTCAAAAGCGTATTCATGCAGTACAGATTTACTGTACAGAGGGATACTAGGGCTGCAATAGCTTTAAAGATGGTTCCGATTTATGACGTAACTCGAGAGTGAGGTTTACGTGTGTTCCGACAAGCTTCTCAATACGTTTAGAACGCTGAAACGAAACCAAAGAAACAGCTAACTTCAATGGGAACTCAAAAACCCGAAACTGGCTCATTCCGTGGCGTGATTCTCTCACTTTTTGCTTTCATTTCCTGAAACTGCACGCTAAGTTACTACCAGTAGTTACAGTATCCTCGACCTGGTTTTCGAGTGGCGATCTCGTTTCGTGATTCAACCCCTACCCAAATAGATATATAGGTATAGACGCACGCAACTCACACCCAGGTAACAGTTCAGGAGCGAACGTGCCGTTTTATATTTTGGATCATTTTGAAAATTTGTCAAATCGACGTCTTCCGATTTTACATATGTATAGAAAGCAATGGAGTTTGCGTTAGGGGGTAGTTTTCCCCGTGCGCCGGTCCTACGAGCGATAGACGTCGTTTGATGTTCAATATTCGACCTTTTGCCACCTTCACACCCCAGCGTTTGTTACCGATTCAACGGGATTTGCCAATTTTCGCGAATTCACTGGCCCGCATACGCGATTCCCTCTTTCACAAGGGTGTCCCGTGGAAATTCGTATTGGTTGGCAAATTTGATCGACGCTCGTCGTAGCTTAAGTCGACGTGACACCGATGGAAACTGTGTGCAGCCACCTCGTATCCCCGGCGACTCGCGACCTCTTTGACGCCAACTTTCTTGGTGCTCCCGACGAAATCATTTCCCGTTCAACGATCACGCTAACGGGAACCTTTGTACGCAATGCTCCGTATAGATTGGGTGCTTCTCGATTTTGTATTTCGAGAAGCGAATTCGTCTGAAATTCAATGGGGAATTATATTTACCGGTTTACTCGAATCAGTAAGCAGATAGTAATGCAGCGAATCGTTATACAGAAAACGAGAAGAGCCGAGACGTCGGGAGGACCCAATGGTACGGCGTTTGGGAGAAAAAATTTAAAGCGACATGGATGAACAATTAAATAATATGAGAAACGAAGTGTGATAAAATTTGAACGAGATCGTGAAATCCTTACGAAATTCCTAAAAATACGGACGGCCAGGGAGAGACGGACTACTGGTCTTCTTCGTTCGAACTGGTTTTCGCTTCCTCGTGTCTCGTTCTCATTACGAAGTTCCTGGTCATCAAATTTTATTGGCTCCATTTCAGCCCGCTTTACTTCTAACTCAATATCGTAGATTCGTAGTCTCGGTTTAACTACCCACCCACCAGTGTAGACCTACAACGATGGCGCTACCCTCTGATCCACCCTCACTTTCAGCGACCCTCCAGCAGCCAGTATTTTCTCTCGTCCTATCTTCGCTTTCTCTTGAATCCTATAGCCGTGCCCTTTTCCCTTTATCGCATCCCCGTCTAATCACGTTCTCTTGTCGCGAGATGAAGACGAACAAGGAAACAGAGAGGAAATAACAAGACGAAAGAGCGAGAAAGAGAGAGACGGAGAAAACAGGACTTTGAAAGCGGCAATAATTCCGTGCTCTACGTTCGAGAACTAATTTCCGCCAGTTACGTATACGCTTCGTTCGCTTCCCCTCGCACTCTTTTATCGCGTCGACAGCAATGAGCGACGTCTCCGTCGACGTCGAGCCAGAGGGACGAACTGCTGTAACTCTGACAGCAATAACTCCTAGACGAACGTGGAAAAACAGCGAATCCAAGTGGGTAAACTTCTTCGTACCGGAATTAACAGTTAGGGAAATACAAGAAATAAGTCGTAAGATCCAGGATGGAAATCAACCATTCAACGAATATAGGACGAGCGCAGTTTCTTTTTTCGTTCTTCAAAAACTCACCTTGTACTGCTGATTTTGCGTTGGCTCCGTAGCGAGCAGTTGCTTCAGGGCAGTGTGACCGTGGCTATTTTGCGTGCTCGTTGTTCCAGGTGTGCTTGGAGTGCTGGGATTACTACTTGGCGTGTTAGGCGTATGTGGCCCAGTAATGGGACTGCTGGGACTCACACTCTCGTTAACTTTACTACCCGCATGATGATTCTCCGTATGTCTCCGCAAGCTCCTAGCGTCACAATACGATTTACCGCAGCCCTCAGCCTTGCACTCGTAAGGCTTTTTGTTCCGATGTGTCAACATGTGACCATTCCTGCGGGACAGAATGAAATATATGAGAAATGCGTAAATACGTAAATGTGAGCGCTATAGTGGTTAACGTTCTGGACGAGGGACTACAGAGATGAACCCAACCGAAAGGAACGGGATGAAATGAAATTTGGCGATGGTTTTGCATTGGTCGTCTTGACTTTCTGTTTATTCGACGAGCGATTTGGCCGACACGAAAACCAACCATCCGGGACGAACGTCGTCGCCTTTGTCGGCCAACGTTCATATAAATTCAACCCCTGGCTAACGGCGGTCACGTGAACCCACTCTGAACAATGCCAAGAGTTTACGAATTTGGCATGCACCAGCCCGCTGCAACCCTGTTCAGTGAACTCTGCGGAATCCCACAGAATCTATCTATCCGTCTGTCCATCGGCAATCTATTCACTGAGGAAATCCTGATACAGTGAATTCCTCTTGATGCGTTCACAAATCCATTCAGATTCTCATTTCGCACGATTCCCGTCGCAGCCGATACGAACTATTCAAAATATACACGCACCCGCCGTACGCGTAGTACCGTAAAGTAACGCATCGAAGAAAGTGCTTTCAGGATGAAATGAAATATTTTCTTTTCAAATTTCTCATTTCAATTTTACTCAGTCCTCTGTTATTGGATCATAAATTATGAAAGATCTGATACAGTATTATTTTGCTAATATTATACGGCACCTCTGCAAGTTTACCAAAATGCCTGTGTGAAGCGTTTAATTAAAAAAAAAAAAATTGGCCTTTCGCTGAAAAACCGTCGTTAAACGAAACATGGGATTTCGTCCAGTACAATATAGGATCGAAACTGAGTTTTAGCAACAATAAAAGCAGACTTATGAGTACGCGTGGTAAACTGTACAATAATAATATTGTTCTTCAGTAACAATTCGCAAGTTTGATAGTGTTAAACGAGCTACAAAGCTACGTTTCAGTATGGCGGTCTTGCCGCGACGGAGGTAGGACTCGGATATCGGTTCCAGTAAATATTACCAACTCGCGGCCGAAGAGCTTCATAGTCTGCCAATACGAACGATTTCCCACTCGCTCTGGAGTGAGTGAAAGCGAGACAGAATGAGAGTTGAAAAGACACATAGAAGGGGTAACAGAGGGGAGGGGAAGAGATGCTGCTCATTGCTCGTAAAGTTACTCTGCCGCCATCCGGAATGGGTTTAATTTGTAAAAGCTAATTTGTTGAACTTTTAACGTATCTACGTACCTCTCGAATTATGCTTCCGACTGGCCGGAAGGCGGAAAGGAACGTAAAGGTGAGTAAAGAAGTAAAGTAGAATGTGGGGGGAGGTAGAGCAGGAAAAGAAGTAAAAGATTGGCGATACCAGGTTCAGTAAAGTGGAGAGGCAGTGCCCGCAGAGTTAAAATCACGTAGGGGTTGGTACTGGGAGTGAACGAGAGGAAGAGAGTTTGGAGATTTAACCTGCACTAATTATCGACTAAGAACAGACTTTACACGAATCAACCCAAAGGAGATCCTAGGCGTGAGTTTGTTTTTGGTCGGAGCTTAAGATTTAAATTGAAATAAGTTAAATGCACGATGCACGATGATTATCATCAGGATTTGTTTGATGTTACTGGGTTAGAGGATGTGAAAAAATAAGAAAGTCATGAGAAATAATTAATACGAATGCGGTTGAAAAGAGCTTAAGAGAGATACCGTGAGATAACGTTGGTGCATGAAAGAATGAGTACTTAAATAGTCGGTAGTACGTGCCCTGATGGCGGAAGCTCAAAGTCAACTTCTTTGAATGAGTCTTTAACGTCTTGCCACGTAGAATGATCATCGAAATAGAATGGAATCTTGGGAAACGAGGGAAATCCGCGTGCACCACCAGCTTCGCGAGAAACGGTTCAATTTAATGGAGTCGTTTGGACAGACGAAAGGACAGCGAGCCAGTCTTGAAACGATTATTGCCATTACGAGCCTCTTACTTTTCATGATAGAACAAGGAAAGGAGAGTTTCCATCGTGGATGTAATAGTTTGACGATGATAGTTTTCACGGGACTCTTACCGATCCAGGGGATGCAGTTCTTAATGAGCCATTTCGAGGCGAGCAGTTCAGGCTTTCGAAAGTTTTTCAAGAAATTGACGCAATCCCTTTTTTTATGATACAATTTTTGTATACCAAAAAAGTTACATCGTAATTGACGACGTGTCTTTGATTTTCAGTGGGATACCAAGACAGAAACAGTATGACAAAACAGAACAAGAAACGACGTATGGCTGGAATGAACTTGCCTGGATTTCTCTGACTATAGGGAAATCAAGAAAGAGGAACTCAAGAAGACGGTTGTGCTCGGGATTTGGAGACCTGCCTTTGAAGAAAATACAACGATCCTAGCCGTCGAACCGAGCATCGAAGTCAGCCGTCTAGGCAACCAGCACGAGAACCAACCTCTGCGCCGCTATTGATTCTCTTTTATTCCTTTTCCCATTCCCAGAAAGAATTGAATCCTTAGTCCCCATAGTACGCTTCCCTGAGCTCGCCACCTGCTATTCTCTCCAACTTCCATTCGTGTCTCGGGTCATTGTAAAGCCGAGCGACGCTAGCACCACCAACTTATCTCGCTCGAGTTTTCTCGAATTCCAATAACACTAAAACTTTTGAGTTTCCATATATTATTTTTTCTTTTCCTCCTTCTTTTCCTTTATCGCAAGTTCATTTCCTTTTTTCTTCCTTTCTCGTCCTTTTCAAAACTTCAAGCCTATGGCCCCTACCTTCGTCATCAATCAATACACCAAGCCACGCTTTATACCATTACGTCGTACCATTTTTTTTAAAGACCGTTTCAAAGCTAAACTTGATGTGTGCTAATTGTACGATACAAATGATGGTATAATATCGAGATAATGAGGAGAGAGCACGTGAAGTGTGCGCATGCAAATCATGTTCAGTCCTTCAGGAAGAAAGCACAGAGCGAAGTGGCAGGGGCTTCAGCGTGCGTACATAAAAAAGGGATCTACGAGTTTCTATACCGACGGGGATAAACGACCAAGAGAGGACTGAAGAGGATTGTTGTGGATACACGTATGAAGGAGACCTTTAATAATTACGGAGATGGGGTTAACTCACAAGTGGTCCTGCCGCTTGAACGCCTTGCCGCACATCGTGCAGACGTACTTCCGTTCGTCGCTGTGCGTCAATTTGTGCTTCGTAAGCGCCGATGCGTTGTTGAATACTTTTCCGCACACCTGCAAGTCAGAGAAAATTGCATGGAAATTAGAAATGAATCATGAATCCTGTCTCTTTTCTTTTTTTTTTAAATTTAGACCTAACGATATCATTACATGAACGGAATTCGGTCAGAATGTAAATTGAGCACCAGGATACGAGGCCTATGAATTCCCTCTGGTACCTACCAATGATTTGCAGCACCATTTGGCAGAGGGCATTCACAACCTGAAGTCCCAGGGTCGTCAATTAATTCGTCTGGCAATTTTCAATTAGCATGCATAGCTCTCGTAATTCCCGCAAGCATTTTACAACGATTAGTGAGTCAAAGTTGATTACGAGCGAGGACATCCGTATGGAAAAGTCATATATATGAAAAATATATTTAAAAGTATATATATGTCCAATATAAAAATATAATTCAACATACATATATAAAATCATATAGGATTCAATTGCCTGGGCAATTTTTAGTCGTAATTATTATTGAAATCACGCTACTGGTTTTTTTTTCATGGAATTAAATGCAGTTGGTGACAGTGTTTGTAGGAATTATAAAAAAATCTACGTTTTGTCAGTCTGTCAAATTTTTAGTATCGGAGCAAGTACTGTAGCTACAGTGTCTACACTACTTTACCTGTAACGTATACAGTATGACTGATATTGTGACAATGCCGTACCACTTTAATTTCATAATTCATATTTCACTTGCACAACGTATTGTCAAGAATTTCATTTTATCCCACAGAGTCGGATTATTACAACGCGACGAATCCTCGTGTAACCACTCGCGCGACCGTAGTTTCAAAATTTCCCTTGATGCACGCTATTCTGAATAAGTCAAATCGCTGTATATACTCTTTGATGTCTGAAAGTCTTTTCGAAGTTTGCTATATAGACTATACATGGAATACCTTTCCTCCTGAATGAATTTCCTCGCAGATTAATTATCCGCACGTGGTTCGCTTGTTGTCAAAGTGGACCTAGAAGCGAAGCCGTGTCTGCAGAGGACACAGCATAAATATATAACATGTCAGCTACCAATGGCTAAGTAAGATATCGAGTACAGCCATTCAATTCCCTATGCAATAAACGCTAATAATTTTCGATTACGGAAACAGGAATCTCTTGCATCGATGAACAAATGAGACTTTGCTTGGTTTTAATACACGACGTATAGCTGCACCGAGAATGAGTTTATTATACGTTGGTGGCGTGTCAACTATTTCAGGGAGATGGGAATCCTGGAACCGGATAACGGAGAGACGTTCGAAACGAGGAACGAGGAACATTGTTCCATTAGTTGAGGAAAGGGATGGTAGTAGGGAGAATGAGAGGGGGTGGATGGTTCTACCGGTTGAATGGCGAATTCAGATTTGCAGAATGTGCAAACTCTCGGAGTCGTGGCAGATCCAGAGTGGGAATGTATTGTGAGAGGGAAGGAGGGGGGAGGGGAGGGAGAGGTAGAGGGAGAGGGGAGAGGGGGGATATTGCGTGAGCTGCAGGTGGTGCATCCGTATAGCTGTAATTGCAAGACACGATCTTATGATCTCTAAGCGTTGGATTCAGAGTTCGCTTCCAGGCAAGGATGAGGGCAAGTAGGATGAGGTCGAGGACAAGGTGAACTACGTCGAGGACGTCAACAATGACGCTGACGAGCACAGGCGTACCTACGCTAAGCATTATTACCGTCGGGTAATCGACGTATCGGCGTAAATGGAAATTAATTTTGCGTGCACCTAAACCCGATGCCCTTAGGAAACACGTACATACCTTATGGCGCTGGATGCATCATTATCGGAAACGTCTTGCATTACTAGCGACATTCCCATCGCGATACAATATACGATCCGACTCGTCTGATTTAAGATAATCGTAAACGACTATCATCTTTGCTAATTAGCTGATACAGATCAATCGTTATCACTTATCACTGAACAGGGATCAGTCGAAATAGGCATCGGATGCTTTTCTCAATGTCTATTACGCGTTGATATATCTAGAGGTATCTTAAGCGTGACCTGCACGTGCTGCCTGACGGAGAAGATCACAGACTGTCACCCTATTAAAAATAGAGGTTAATGAGAATAGGAATTGAAGATGAACAAGAATTTTTGTATTATAGGAAAGGACAGAAAATATATATAGCTATAACGAGTCGCAGGTATAGAAGGATTAGGTTAGCGGCAGATTGATATCAACGAATATAATATTGGGTGGATTCTTCATGGAGCCAGTTTGGATCATCAGAGTGGTCCAGAGATGAGTAGAGAGATAAGATACAGAATACAGGATGGTTCAGCGAAAGAGCTCAGAAGGACCCTGCTACTTAAGGGTGAGTGCGGGTTGCACGTTTCTGCTTCTAAGCAGAAATTCTAATTTGCGTAGCTTAACACCTAAGGAGCTCCAGATGCATGAATGCCAATGGAGGAGTTTCAATTTACGCGAAACGTATCCCAGCGAACATCCCTTCTCCTTCCTTCTTCTTCACCTCCGCCCAACCACTGTAATTCGGTACTGCCTGTATCCAAAACTCCTCTCTGTGTCTCACGAATGGCGTACTCCGTTTTATCCCTCGTGCCTTTGACAGCTATAACCTACTACCAAACAGCCAACGCCTTCTAAGTACAGCTCCATCACTCAGAAGCTAAATAAACATCATTACTCCATCCCTTAGCCGGATGGTTGTGTTTATCCCACCTAGACACTCCAAGCGTTTTCTCTACCTCACCCTACTCTGTATTTTCCAAACTGAATACGTAATTTGTCCATGGATATCTATCATTGACGTTACCGTGAAAACGGTTTATTTCCATTGAGCGACTCGAATAAACCATCCTTGTAAATTTATGTTCGCTGCTTCGCCGTAGAGTATTTCTCATCCACCTAGGACGAACTGTGACATCACCTACCTCGCAGTAGGTATCTAGGCAACTAACTCCAAAGTCTGGTTAATTAACGAACAGTGTTGTCGTCGCGTTGGAAACACAGTTAAGGCGACATCCAAGGATCAGAAGTTAATACGTGGGAAAGGTAGAAGATAGAGATAAGAAACAGATCGTACAGTATGATTATAATGCAAGGTTCAGTGGTGATAATTTTGTCTATTTTATTTTTCTTCAAGTTTTTTACATCCGTCGCGACGCTTACCGACGCCTCCGTAACCCAAGGTTAGCACGAGTACCTCCAATCCGATTCTCTACTCCTACAGTCAATTAATTAACTTAACGACCCGACTGTTGTGATCGCTTTAATCGTACATCAAAATAAAGATTAGAGAAGAAATAAATTCGCGCTGCAGTGTAAAGGATGCATATCCACACTTTGTGCTCTTGGAGAAGAATGAACGTGCATTTCCGTCGCGAGCGAGATAAATGGAGTAAGAGAGTTTAAAGTTCAAACGAAGAAAAGTATATAGTGTATGGTTAGGAAAAACGAAAAGAAAAAAAGATTAAGGGAAGACAGTCAAGATGAGATACCATTGAAGGGATTGAAACTAGAGGCGACCAGGTACAGTCGCGGTCAAGGATCACTGTATACGGGTGCTGTCGTTAGAAAAGACGGCAGGATACCATCGGGTCGTTCCGGTGTCAGGTCACAAGATTAGAGATCGAGTCGCTAGGAATTTGCCGAGGGGCGCCTCGCGGCAGGAGGAAGGAGGTTAATTCCTCGCTAACTTGATACATTGACGAGGCTTGTCAACAAGTCGGGCAGGCCATCATTTAATTACGGAACAAGACCGAGGGTGGCTCCTTCCGTTCGGGATGAAGGAGACGGGGCGAAGGGAGAGTGTATAGAGAGGACGGGAATAGTGAGGGTTTTGGTAACTCCTAAACATTGCTGAAGGGCTCGGGAACGCCCGGTATTGCGTATGTCTGTAACATCAGGGGGGATGCGGTGAGCTCAGGACTCGCAAACTAAATATTCAACAGCCTTTCTGCGTTACACGTATGTGTCCCGGCGCTTTGCCCAAGGCTGGTGCTGTTTCCCTGGCATATAGGTATACAGACAGGCACGCGCGGCTGTACACACATTACGAATAGGAATGCATGGGTATGCGAGAAGAGATCGTACACAGAAATGGGTATATACATACACACACATAGTACATATGCAGTCAGGTCTACACGTTTCCAGGCAAGCTTTGGCCTTGCTGAAGCACTTCCTTAAAGTGGGTCATCGTTGCGACCCTTGAATTTCGTGGGTGTGTGCGTGAGTGCGTCTATTGGTCCTCTATCTCCTGCACTCACATGTATGAATTTAAATTGGCCGAGTCCAGCTGGAGTGGTTGCTTTTGCAAATTGCAATGGGGGAGGAGTCTCGAGAGGATGACGAGTTAATACAAATCCTATCTGAGAAATGTTAAAATTTCGTCTCTAAAAGTCTGAATCGATTTTTCTCTTTAGCATCCATTTTTTTTTAGTGTGCATATATTTTTATATACAGGGTTATTTCACAGTAAACGCATCAGCTGAAATTGGCGGCGAATTGAGAATCTCATGAAGTAGAGCAGGGTGGCATCATTGGAGAAATGAAAGTTGACGTGATAACATTGCCAACATCACAAATTGTTTAAAAAGTCCACACTACCAACAGAATTTTTAAATCGCATCCAATGCTGTTACGTTTGTCACGAATACCCCCGTATGCTCCCATCTGTCACCATTTATTTAGAGCATATTATAGATTCTTCAGTGAGTTAGTGGCTTTCCCTTCCGACGTCTGTAGTGTTTGGATCTAAACGAGATCAACGACAGAGGCAAGTGTCAAGGTAACAAAAAAAAGAACCAAGTATCCCAAGTGAACTTTGACAGAGTCAAACTCTCGTGGGATCAATCTGAAGAAGATCATTACGATCGAATACAAAGATTCTGGAGTACTGACCTGACACTGTTGAGGTCCTTGCCGATTCGGAGAGGACGCCTTAGGCCTCGGTTTCTTCACGCCAAGTTTTCCAGGATCGCTGGCACCCGTCCTCGATTCCTCGCTGCTCCCTGAAAGCAACGCAAAGAATAATCATGAATGAGAAGCCGTTGATCTGATCCTGACAAAAAGGAATGCCGAATGGCGGTTCGAGTTGCCGAGGGATTTGGGACGCCGTTGGTTATAGTTTAGGTTGGGTGAGGCACTGTCAGGCGCGAACGGTCATCAGTCAGAGGAAAGTTGCCGGCGCGTAATGAGGAAACGGCGATCACGAGACGAGGTTGAGGAAAACTAGGACGGCATCGATGGAATAAGTTCCCACCGTGCAACCACCTACAGAATCTTCATATACATATACATACATACATATACATACATAAGTGTATATATAAGGCAGACGGTTTCTTGCGTGGTAAAACCCATCTGAGATTTGGTCAGGGCTCTACTCTTGTCTGACCGAGGGTTTCGAGACTTCAACATATAGAAGATTGATTATCGGAGGCATTTCTTGCCCGTTCGCGGAAGCCGTGCCAGAGACTCCTTAATGGCAGATTGCCCTACTGTCAACAACGATTTAGGCCACGGCTTGGGAAAATAATTATGGCCGCTCGAAACACCCAAGGATGACTTATACGAGAAATCTTTTCATAATGAATGTCGTTCGTAGATACATAAAAATTTCTTAATGGAAACAGCTGTATAAAGGTAAATTAAGATTTTCACGTTAAACAGGCTTCACGTAAAATAAGCGAAAGGAGCATTATCAGTGCGATACAGAATTATCGGTAGAGTGACGAGGGACTGCCTCGTGGTTTCCCATTAGGAAGTTCTATCCTTCAGGAAGGATAGTCGTTTACAAAGCAAACTTTCTCGCAAGTACGTATAACGTACCTAATAACTAGAGTATCAACCTAGACAGGCACCCAGCAGTAGGTACAGATATATATAAGACCGCGTACAGTTAAACGTAACAAACAGTGTATTTGGCTAGTTAAAAGCTACTTTCTAAACGGACGTGAAACGTGATGCGACATATTGCTGTTCCAGAGCAACTCTCGGTGATCATCTTTTCACGTCTGGTGGGGTCGACTAATTAATTACCAGATCCGGTAGGTTACAGCTAGACAGAGCTTTGCATCAGAGGAGAAGCCGCGCTTGGTGCTTTGTTTTCACGTCACGGTCCCGCCACGAGGTATAAGGGAAGATGTGTATACACCCTTCGCTATCTATCTCTACGCAGTATATGTATATATATATATGTATACATATATATATACACACACACCGTAGGGTACACAAGGAGAAGAACGAAGTTGCAGTTAAGGATTTCTTGACAATAATAAAGTACTCGCTTATACTGTGGCAATATGATATTGAACTTCTGATAAAGAAAGAAAGAAAGAAAAATCTGGTCATTCTTTGTTACAAAATTTACCGATCCGTAAATTTATCGTTAATTGCGGCGTAACTTCTTAAGACTCCAAACGCATAGATCACTTCTCTTTGCTCGTGGAACTCTATGTGTATATACTACGTATATATATATATTTTCAGAGCTTCCTCTAGCGGAAAGTAAAGGAGGAAGACTCTTGTTCTTTGTCTCACTCCTTCCCGTGCAATCCATACCGTATATAAAATCCAGCCTCCCGCCGCTTCTATCTTCTACGACTTCCCGCTGAGAAATACTGAAAATAAAGGGAAAAAAATAGAAACGCACAGATTTTCTCTGACCGAACTTAAATATACGTACCGTCTATTACGTTCTGACTTGGAACGATTCATGTACGCTTATACGCTATCTTGAAGATTGTATACACGTAACGTCAGCGAATCACGACGAGAGCCACAGCGAAGAACTAAGGCATATCGTGTTGAGTTAACGAGTGACTGTTTGTACGAGAAGGGCGGCTGATACGCCCCAAATTTAATACTCCGGTAAACAGACAACATTTAATGAATGCTGATTAAAGGAACACAAACAAGAATTATAAATTGGATAACGGTGCGGCAGACGTAAATAAGAATACACAGTGTATAAACAAGTCGTATAATAAAAATAAAGAATAACAAAATTTTGTATGCAGACAAATATAACATATAATACATTGCCAATTCCCGCGATATGGATCGTTCGAGTGTAATATCTCTGACACGAGAGTTAGTATAATCAGGATATGGAAAAAATATTGACTATTCCGTAATTTCAGTATTTTGTCGTAAGGATGACGTCGCCATTCGAATTATCGAAATGGTACGTTTATAATTCCCCATTTGCCTATCAGGAAACTTGCAGGATGCACCGCGCAAACGGCGCGCTTAATAAAGTGTACTTAACTGAGGTGAAGCAACGGTGCGATTAACTATGTTCATCCCGCGTCCGAAGATCTACTATCCTGGACCACCATAATTGCGTTTCGGCTCTTGGAGATTCGAATGCCTTTTGCGAAGCTAGGATAAATCTGCCTTCGCCAGACGCCATGGCCCATCCTAGTGTTAATCATTCTCGTTCCCTTTCGCGCATATACATGGCACAGTATATACATATATACAGGTACACATTACTCCCTCGAATTCAGTGCAATTCGTAAGCTCGCGTCATATAATCTATTAATAATAACAACATCGATAAAATACGAAGGATGTTATAGGATTTGAGTTTTACGATAATTGACAATTGTAAATGCCGTTACAATGGAATTGCGTAAGTGGCCTGTTTCTTTTTTTTTCACGTTACTCCTATTTCACCGCCTTTTATTATGGCTTACGTATACACGTTGTTGGAATTTCATAATGACTTGTAAATAGCGAATTGCGATTTTTATCGAGCTTATATCATTTTTCGTTATCTGTTTTCTAAAATACTTTTTCTCACTTTTTTCCTGCTTCTCTCTATACCTTGAAACAACATTCGATATACCGTAGGTTGCTATCCCTTCGCTGCAGTAAAGAAGCAAAACTTTTAGAACGTTCCTCCAGTAACTGGTACCCACGCACTGCTGTTGTGACCTATATTCCTGTAGCTTTTCAGAGAAGAACCCACTATGTCGACTACCTTGACCCGCCGCTCCAGATTCCTATATACGGACTGAACGTGCGAGAGCGAGAAGGACGAAAAGATGGATAGAGCCATAACAAGCGAGAGAGAGGGAGGGGGAGAGACAGAGGGAGAGGGAGAGGGGGGTAAAGAGAGAGATTTGCAGAGAATAGGTAATTTCGATGTGTAATTATCCGCGCTGATAATGCCTTGATTGGTAACAGGAATTAGCGGTGAAATCTAATTATCCGGCATTATCATTAAATCTGTTCACTGATGCACAATGCCTCTTTTCGATTGGCACGATTCACTATAAAATCGTTGACCGATCGATTAACGTTAATCCATAAGTGCAATATTGCACTTGCAAATTAACTGATATACGCGAAATGCATAAATATAAATGCATGAGGGTATAAAGATGAGTCTTGCAGTTGCACGATGTATTCCCTCGAGTGACGATATATGTATATACGATAACAAATTTTTCACTCCCACTTGTGAACTTTCGCTAAAAAAAGAAATTTGCACCAGTCGCAATTTCACGATAGTGTTGTTTCCATCCAAATGATTGTTTACTCGTGTTAATAAAAGATTCCGATCGATTTTCTCGTATAATGACGTGTGTCATAGGGCGACGGAGTTTATCGATATTGGTACAGTCGGTAAAAGAGTCATACAGATTCGTGTCCATGTTCAGCCAGGTACACGCAGTTGCATCAGAAGCGGCCGATAACGTGTGTGGACCTGTAGGGTGTAGTGGTTTTGAGTGGGTTACGATGCTGCAGCTTTGATGCTTTCTGGACACACGTGGAAGATATGTGGAGACACACGCACGTACAATCCTACATTTGTATATAGCGTTATCACCCCGAGTACAAAATGTCGTACGAAACTTGTGTACATAAATTAAATATATTCCTCCGCGAACCACACATAAAGCTCACAAAATGACGGGATAAATTTTATGCCTCCGCATGACTCCGTAAAATTTTCGGGACTACGAGTGAGAACGTTATACTCGAGGTCACCGAAAGAAAGAAGAAAAGACATTTATACATATAGATACTACCTAAATTTAACGTGTGTACGTACAAATTTCGATTTATCACTACGATTAAAGCCCCTGAAAATAATTTACATAAGAGAGAAGCCTAAAGGGTGGTTCATACGGATATCAAACGAAGGTAAGAGCCGTGCTTGGAGAATCCATAAAAATATATTAAATCGTGTATTAATAATATTGATGATTAAACTAATTTTTTCCCCCCTTTTTTACAAAGATCCACAGAATGAAAAATGCGATCGTTATCGCTGTACCACGCCGAGTGTCACAACCGACGACGGATGAGCATCCCCTATTTGCTAAGGAACCATTATCAACAGATTTTCTCCTCTACACCCGCACTCCATATTTCTCATTGATCCGCTAATTCATTCAGGCTAATTTATTCGCGCATGAATTTGTACCCGCGAGGCTTAGCTAACGTTACAGAAAGTCTGCGCGACCATTGCCAATCTGGTACACATGCCAGGCAGGAAACTTTACTAGGATCAGCCTGATCTCGCAAATGCACGTATTTTCATCGAGTAATACCCCCTGTACCTATTCGAGCTGTTGATTTCCACTCGAAAAACCATTAGCACTCACGGTGGTTGTTAATGGGAGCTAAAATCTCGGAACAAAACAGTTCATGATCAACGCAGCCGGCTAAAGATGGTCTTGCTTTTATTTTGGGCGTTCGTGTCTGTTATGGGGACGCAGCTAGACTTGGGGTCAACAGTGAAACACGGCGAACAAAACATAATACCTGATGCTATAGTATACGGTATTACGATTTATATATATATTTGTAAAACCATCACAGTCATCCGCGATGCGCTGAAAGAGTTTACGGGACACGTGAGGACTCTGATAGGTTTCGCGTTCGCTGCAAAACTCTCTGGATCAGCCACGCTGTCGCGAAAAATTGGCATCTTCACGCTAGCTTATTGGCCCAATCGATGCGACATCGCGCCAAACGAAGCGCGTCGTGCTACCGTAATGAAGTGTATATAAATATATATATACATATATTTTTTAAGAAGGGCAGTTTTCAGGACTTTTTACCGGCTGTATTGTAAGGTATTGGCAGTTCCGAGAACTAGAATAGAAGATATATATATATATATATATATAAACTTGTCAAAGGTTAGTTAGGAGGACGTGCGGCGTTCACAATGGCAAGCGAATGTGTTTTAAAAAAAAAAAACTAAACCTTGGGACATGTGGCGTTCTAGTTCTAACCTACTCTAACCTGTCGTGGCCATTTCTTAGCCCATCACAATTTCGTCTGTCACGCATCAGAATTTTTTTCGAAAATTCGGTGTGTGTGTCGTTTTACGGCCCTGACAGTATACCTTAAGTATGTAAATTTTATCAGGACTGTCCTGCTAAGCACCAACTGTCCTTGGAACTGCCAATACCTTACAATAAAACCGGCAAAAAGTCCTGAAAACTACCCTTCTTAAAAAATATATGTACATATATATAAATATATATATACATATATTTATATATATCAGAACTCTCCCCATGATCGTTTTTAACGAGCGCGTGTATTGGGATTCCCAGACAGATATATTGTTCAGCGAGGCACAGTGCTGCCACCCGCAACTACGAACTCGACCGAGAAAAAGAAGACCATCTGTTATGCCGACGATCACGCACTGGACGCACAATGGATCTCTAAGACGATGTTCATATCCGTTAGACTGTGATTATTCACAGGGATTCCCCATGGACGTCTAGTACGACAGTGAGAATGGTATAGGGTGTACGAGTCGAAAAAAACTAAAGCAAGGTAACGACGCGAGTGTCGAAAGTAAAAAGGCAGCGTGCTAACCATAGTCCATTTTGTCGACGTAGTTTTACGTTTATTGGGCACCCGGGAAAATCCCATAGCAGAGACAAAAGTCCCGTTGCTATATTGCCAGGCAATAATAGAGATGGCGCGCGGGGATCCCCCGGTGCTAGAATCGCTTAAACTATCCCAGCTAGATTTATAGTCGACATAAAAAAAAACATGGATATTCACCCCGCTTGCAGCTAGCTCGACCGGGCTTTGGATCTTTCTAGGGGTTGTTCAGATAGGACGAATACAGGCTGGAATACGTTCGGTAGTAGCCGGGGAGGCGGGGGGTGCTGCTGGTGGCGTTATAGGATATAAAGGATACAACGAGCTGGGTTAAGAGGGGTAAGGGCGGTGTATAAGGGCTATGGGGATCCTGTGGCGGATTCTCAATTTATAATATTTATCGCAGGGAGCCGATAATGGAATTTTGCCGGTAGCACGTGTGTACGTTAGGTACGTAGCTAACGCCTATACCTCTCGAGGTCCTAAATCCCGAATCGATGCATATGACTACAACCCCTTCCGTATACCAGACGTAATATTCATTGTAAATACAGCCAGCGACGTAGAAATATTTTTCCAGGTTCACAGTCCACATATTACAAGGAGATTTCTTGTCGTCCAGGAAGCTGCGCACTATGTATTAAAAGCACGAGAAACAAATCGCTACGAGGGAATCCATTTCCCATACGGTAACTAAGGGTTTGAAATGCTACAACAATGTAACTTGGATTAATTATTATTATCCGTACAATAAGTATGTGTATTTGTCCAATCGATTGATTCCTGTCAATAAATACATAAGGCTAGTTGTATTAATCGATCAGGAAATATCTAATGTGACATCACCTTGACCGTCGTAACTGCAACGTGATACAAGATGCAGGTATGATTTTTCACATAGAATAAGGGGGAGTAGTGATTGAAATTAAAAAAAAATTCATCTTGACAAAGAAGCATACGATTGAAATGAAAGTTTATGGGCATTACTGAAGATTTTCTCATTAAAACCCACAGCGAATTTAAAATGGCGTCTAGCCAGCTCGAAATAACTTTTGGAATATTTGAAAACACAAGCAGTTAAGGTGAATTTCTCGATAACCCAAGTTATTAACTCATAAAAGCCAGAGTTAAGGTATGAGGTACGGGGATGAAACATCCCTCGCTATTATCACGAATTTACATGCCGGAGTAAGGAGAGCGAGGGTAGGAAGAGCTGAGCTATACTCTCTGCTCTTTCATCCCTCATCCTCCTCCCTCTTCAGCAGCCCTTCGTTTCCCCGACCTAACCCTTATTCCTCGTTTCTTCCTCTTCCTACCAATTCAACCCTCTCACCCTACTGTCTTCTCTTTTATCTCTTCGCCCGCACGCCCTCTCCCTCTCCCCCCTCCCTTCTCTCTCTGACTCGCTCTGTCTCTCTCTCACTCTCTCTCTCTGCCTCTCTCTCTCTCTCTCTCTCTCTCTCTCTCTCTCTCTCTCTCTCTCTCTCTCTCTCTCTCTC
>JASANN010000568.1:76769-94511 GCA_031762395.1 Calameuta pygmaea
GAGAGAGAGAGAGAGAGAGAGAGAGAGAGAGAGAGAGAGAGAGAGAGAGAGAGAGAGAGAGAGAGACAGACAGAGAGAGAGAGACAGACAGAGAGAGAGAGACAGACAGAGAGACACATGCGAGACTAAACTAAACTACCGCCCACTTTTCACTCTCCATACCAATCTTTTTATCGGCATTTTTTCCTTCTTTTTTATAACTTCCTCGTAGCGTAGGTGTGCAGGATTTTAAACATGCAATTCGGCGATGGTCAATATTGTTCCCTACGAACTTACCAGTCAGCGGCAGACTCGATATGTAGAGACTTGACAGGTGGATGGAGAGGCAATTTCATTTTTGATAAAGTTTCATACCTAAAGACTTTCAACCGAGCTCAAAAGTTTCTCTTCACGTACGGAAGTGCGCTATGTAAATTTAAGAGGAATTTTAACGTGGGACAAACAAACTCAGCAAATCCAATGTAAAGAATTTTTCAAAAAGAAAATGAAAAAGTGTGAACCTAATCAGAACGAAAAATTTTTTTTCAACGTTGTACGTCACTCAATCTGCATGATGCGCGATATCAATGGAGCATTGTATCTTCGGAATACAAGACATCAGTAGCAGGCCTTTAGAGTGAAGTAATGGGAAAAAAATAACGTCTCACAATAATTGACAAGGTATTGATACTCGGATAGATATTGTAGCATTGAAGAACAAGAATGAGAGAGACGAACGGAGAGCGATGAAAGAAAGGAAAAAAGAATGTAAAAAAAAACAATGGAGAATGCCAGGAAACAGTGGCCGACAAAGGGGAACGAGTGGCGCATTCGTGCGGTGTGATGCGGTAATCCGGTCGCACGAATTGCGGGAAATTGATTACGGGCCACGCTGCTGTGTGCCACGCTGTTCGTGCAAATCTTTGTGACATTTTCATTAACTCGCGACGACCCGGAGACAAAACGAGAGGTGGATGGAAAACGAGGTAGCAGGAGAGTACGGGGGATGAATGAGAATTTTTAAACAGTGAATGAGTGAACAAGAGAGAGAGAGACAGAGAGACAGACAGAGAGAGAAAGGCAGAGAGAGGCAGAGAGAGGCAGAGAGAGAGAGAGAGAGGGGGGCAGGGAGGGAGGGAGGGGGGAGGGAGAGAGGGGGTGGGGGAGGCACTACGTAGGAAATAATTACATTTCAAATACTTTTTAGTTACTTTCCTCCTTACTCCCGGAAAATGACAATTTTATATACATATAATACGTGTCCGGGCTGTCTATCCTGCACATGCGTCGTACTCACGATGGTCACGGCCACCCTCCAGTACGCTTGTAAATATCCCATAGTTAACATAAGAATGCGACGGTGGAATCAGCAATGACGTATAAATGCGGGATAGTACGATGTTATAAAATGTGAAACAATGATAACCATCATCTTGGGATATATATATATATATATATATATATATATATATATATATTCCTTTGGATTCTTGACGAGAGTTTACGTTACTTACTGTGGTTCCATAAATACCGTTGGAATGGATGGCGGCTAATGTGCCAGGGACTATACATTACCCAGAATGCCGTGGTATTTCTCGAAAGGAGATATCGAGTGTGTTTCACGAAGCATCTACAGGAGGAATTACGTTCCGCAAAGGTACTAATGGGAATCCTCATCGTTCGGGCCAGCTGGAAGCAAGGGTGGGCTGGTTGTGCACGTACCGTTAAGTCGACGTCGAGGACGGCGGGTAATAATTCGACAGAGTTCGAAATTGTGGAAATATTGTTGGAAGATGATGAAAATTATAGTAAGCGTTCGTATAAGAAGCCTCGAGAGGCGGAACGACGTAAGCCGCCCGGAAGGTCACGATTGAAAAAGTTGATGAACCGGGGAACAAACGTAAGAGTTGCCAATGTTACGAATTAAAAAAAATAACAAACGGCTGACGTACATTATATGAAGTTTGAAACAAATTCATTATGATAAGTGAAAAATATAAATTCCATTCCTTCGTGTACAGTTCGTATAGCGATATATTTTTTGTGTAAAAGTAAAAAGAAGCAAAGTATGCGTCAGACAGATTGCTCGAGTATAATTATAGCAACCACGTGATTCAGGTGACTCTTTCACGTTGAAACTCATAACGAGGTAGCCCCTGTCAGACCAATTTTACTGATATACTGATTATACTTGTAATATATAACAATGTCAAGAACCATCGATTCATTTTACCAATTTCTCAGGATTTCACGAGAACGCCCTGATTCCGAGTGTCAGAGACGAAGGGTTGGACTATGGTAAGGGAAAGTGAATGGGTGTTAAAGTAAAATTCAAGGAAACGAAAAAGAAAGGCCGACTACCGAGAAAAGGGTAAGAGAAGTGAATTTATAATGTGTGATCGATAGGGAAACAAAATCGACCTGTGCAATAGAGTCGAGTGACGTTTCGGTATTATCCCATTGTTACGATATTTATAAAGCAACCAACAAGTTTCCCGTATAGATATAGTTACCTCTAGTTTACCAGCCTGTTGTTCTCCAACGACTCGTAAAACATAGCCATAATGGGACGAGCAAATTTCCCCGAAAATTTTCATTCAGACATTTTTATCAGGCCATATTCGACCCTCCGGCATAATCGGTAAACGCAATTTCAGTACAAGGTCGGATGTGCTGTTGGCGGATTAAATTTCTATGGGGCTGCTTGCCGGTAATGCTCTGCTGCCCGTTTATATCTTTACCCCCCTTCCCCCTCCCACCAGTAAAAACGTGTGCGCACCGTGAATCTGCCTCTAGCGACCTCGTCCCACCAAATCACGGGGGGTAAGGGTTGTTCTCAGTGTGTTGGCCAGTTGGCTAAATTCGGCAAAGAACGGCTACCGGACATATACACATGCGTACAAAGACAAGGGATTGAAAGAGCCAATTTGAATAAATGTCAATCAATTAAAATAGCGAAATGGAAGTAAGCACCGTCAGGGGGATGGCAATTATTTACGAAATAAGTATATCAAGAAGCTATAACGATACTCGTAAGGAAAATATAAACTGCTAATATAAGTGCCAACCGTTATATACAGCGAGAGGGCTGAAAACCCTATGCTTCATTTCAATACTACTTGCGAGCAGGCATTTCGCGATGCTTTGAAGTTGGATGATACTCGCTTTAGCTCTGATTATTAAAATGCACTTTTTTTTCTTTCTCTCTCTTTTACTGCCTCTTACGTCCGTCCCACTTTAGCAGCGCTCCGCCCCCGTTTCTTTGGCTATTTACTCTATACGCCAGCGTCCTCCTACTTTTATATTGTAAAAGACACTTTCAATTTAACTTTGCGCAACAGAGCTCGAACCTTTTCAGCGACGCGCTCGTGCGATCAAAGGAAACCTCCTCGTGCCGACGTTGATTAACGTTATGCACCTATAAGCAATATTATATGTACCTATAACAATCTGCCCCTAACGAACATAGCCTCATTGAAGTTTTGACATTTTTCAGACACGCGACATTCAAGGATTGAATATGCATGTTTCTAAGATAAAAAATATTAAGAAATTGCTTATTCCCAAAGAGTCGTATATGAACGGGCGTACGTGAAGAAAGAAAAAAAAATCATTAGACAGATACGAAAACACGCGGTGAAAAGATACGCACGAGATTTTTTGAATTTTCGAGTAAAAGGGATGCGGATTCCAAGTGAAACGACGAACTCATCCTCCCACACTCGAAACCCTCCGGACAATAGATATATGGAGAACGTACGTAAAAGTCGTATAGTGTGCGTGAGATTGTATGTGAGCGTATGTGTGTGAGGTGGTCCAGGGGTGGTTCGGATGCTGAAATCGTATTACTAGTGCATTGTGGGAGCTGAATAGCCCGCATTAGAGCCAACGAGGTTGTATGTACCATCGTCCTGTCCCTTTCCCTCTGCTATATCTACGTCCTCCACCTAATACTCTCTCATTCCCGTCCTGTTACGTCCTTTAGTTAAGTTCGCGCTCTACACGTCCATTCTCATTCCATTTATTGCTCGCAGGCTCATTCGTCAAACGGTTGACCATCCCCAGAGTGTCCTGGTACTGTTTGCACGCGACGAAAGCGTGGACGTGATGGATTTTTAAGAAAACCAGTGAAAACGTTAATAATTCATATTTTAAAACTTTTATCTTACGGCATTTTTATGCCGCATCGTTATTGCGGAGATAATGATTTTACATTCGACGCGAATATGTATATAGGACTGAAGTACGCTAAGTTGATACTCGATATATCTACGGTTCACGAACTTCGAGTATTCCCAATGGCCGGTACGGTAGGTACACCCGGGTACTCGTTTTGTTAAGAAATAAAGCGAATGCAACCTGAATACCAGCAGTAGTGTGTACTAGATGGAATTCGTTAGTTCAAGAAATAGTTGGCTCGTCTTGGCAAACAGTACGAAATCCCAATAGACGTTATGGCGATTCCCATAGTTGAGAAGTTACCTCTTATATCCTATGCCTGCTCGTGTTCGTAACCACCAAAGATGAGACAACGGGTGGGATAGGTATCGATGTCGCCAGTTCGTTTTCTCAAGAGAGGATGGTTTGTTTCTTCCATGCGAGAAGATTCGATGCTGTATCGACTGCTACGCCACGAAGCGATGACTCGGTGTACTATAACGGTATACCTATGTGCACGGCAGAGAGTTTTATCCGCTTATACGTTAGTCGCAGAGGGTCCTATGCAAAGTAGCCACATCAATATTTCGAGTCTATCTCAACGGAGCTTGGGGAAATTAGATTTACTCGAAAATGCTATGGGTAGCAGCTAGGTAACACAGGGTGCTCCAGAATAAAAAGATATGGAATATACCATCAAGTATAAGAGGAAAATCTGAAACAAAAAGTTCTGATCAAATTTTTTTATCGAGCTTCTCTCCTGAAGTTATGAACAATTAGAGCTAGCCAATCAGCGCACGGCTGCACCCGCTGAGCATCCCTTTATCTCCCATTTACCGCGTTCTTGGCTGCTCAGCTGGTATGCCCGCGCGGGCATATCGTGCGTTCGTGACTCACGGACACGATAGCACTGCAGCGAGATAAATTTCGAAAAAAAAAACGGTGCACAAGTTTCATGTTAGATGCAATGGCAGTAAAATATAAGAAGAGTGACGCAGATACGTATTTTTGACGGAAGTTCCATTAAGTCGGCGCATTCACTCTCAGGAGGATCCTGACGGTGACACGTCGAAGAGTTCTCGTGATCGTTTCTTTGCCACGTCATTCCGGCAGCACAGACAAGAAATTGGATTTCGTCCACGAGAGGGCTTTTTCGCATCGAAGGGATATTCCATTGGCAGCGCCAGGCATAGATTGCCACGAAGAGTATACGAAGTAAACGGCGGCGGTTTAAAGGTTAAGAATGCAATGAAGTGGCGCGGTAACAAGAACATAGTTGCTAGGTAGCAAAGACCGTTCTTGTTGTAGGATCCTAAGGGTGAGTAAGTGTAAGAGAGTTTTAGCTCTCCTTTGCGTTAAGCCTCGAGCGTCAGTGAGAGCTGCTTGTCCCGTTTGCTCCAAGGGGTTTTCGTAGGGGCGGTAGAATGGGAAGGACGTAGGCCCAGAGAGAGCGGGAGGGACGGAGGGGGACGGAGGGGGAGGGGGAGGGGGAGAGAGGTCCAAGAGAGTACCTACCTCTATCTACTTGCCAATAGGAGCTTGGATAGGGGTGAAGAGGTTGGAGCTCTAGGCGAAGCTACTATAGGCTAGGGGATCATGGTTAGGGGTTGGCGATTCGAGGCTGTTGGTTTGAGGTGTTGGCAGCTACGACCAGAGACGATACCTCCCGCTGTCGATAATTGCTTCGACTCAAGAATGCAATATCCCTTTTCTTACGGAAGGCGACCTAGTCCACCCAAGAAGGAGGTTCTCTGGCACCGAAGTTAACTTCTACCCACCTACCCCTTTATCACGATATTTCTTCCCTCTCATCTTTTTTACTCCTTTCCTTTTCGTTCCTCCTTTGTGCACCGATCCGCCTATCAGTGAAGTCTTAGCAATAGCAAGAGAGAGGGGGGAGGGGAGGGATGGGAGAGAGTGAGAGGGGGAGAGGGAGAGAGGGAGGAGGGAGGAAGAAAGAGTACGCTAGAAGAAGTCTTACCCTGAGGCAGTTGGCTCTCTGACAAGGGAACTTTTCTACCCTCCTATCTAGTGGTTGGTTCTACCCTCTCGCACGCAACTTTATAATGCAATTCCAGTCTCGTATCGTCTGGTGCGAACTGAATTCTTGAAGATATCTTTACTCCGCGGGCTATGAAATTTCATCGCCCCTGATGTAACCAATATTGAAAACTCTATTATACAAATACGTTCCGAAATAATTCGGGCCCTTCCATGTAAATGTCTTGCACGGCTAATTATTTAATAATTTTGCAAGGTATCTGACGTGAGAACAAAGAATAAAGATTAAAGATTTTCAAAACGTGAAATTTATCTTTTCGGCATCAACTGACTGTTAAGTAATTTTTGTTCTTGAAAAACTTGGAAACCTCCGTTCGAACCTACCGGAATATTTCCCGTCAATATGCTAATTGCCTCAAAATTTATTCATGGCCAACAAAGCACAGAAACAAGCAAGATAGCTTCCAGGAACTACGCCAAAATTATAACAAACTCCTTCTAGGAGACTATTCTCAACGTCCCTGCATATTTCATGGTGAAACCATCAAACCGGATGCTGTACAAACGTGATCTGATAAATTCATTCTCCCACGTCAAGTAAGGTATATCACAGCAAGCAATAAACATAACCTCAACAGAAAATCGAGAGACAGGAAGCGAATTCTAGAATGGCTAAAGGGTGGTAAATCTAGATGGAGTGTTTCACGGGAGAACGGTGAGAATTGCAGAACAATTCAGAGACCTGCAAGAAGTTGGCAAGCCTGCGAGTAATATCACAAGATAGTAGGAGGAGTCAAGAGTGTTCGGAATGTGTTTGGCTCGGGTTTGCTTAAGCTTGTCTCGGACCGGATATTCATCATACCGTGAAAACAGGTGACGAACCGCAGAGTATAACGCGCATATTTTGTCCAGTGAGCAAGGAAATACTTGAATCAATTAACACGACCTCAGCCCAGCGACACCAGGCATGACTCTATTTAATTAAAATCTGAAAAAAATAAGCAAGAGAAACAACAAGAAACTCACCCGTATCGTTGTCCCCCGGAACCCCAAGACTGTCACTATTGTCATTGATGAAGGCCTCTGCTGTTGATGTGAAGGTCTGCGGTGATAACGTGAGGTCCGGTCCACTCTCGCTATCGAACAATTCCAAATTTCCATTTCCTGTAACACAAGCGGTTTTGTGACGCGTTTACTTAAGCTGTGGATGCTCCTTATCGCATGTTTTCCTACCACATCGACTAGATTATTGAGGAGGTGAGCTTTGAGGGAGCGAGTATCACGAACTAGCATCACGGCATTGTTCGTGCACCTGAAACAACTTGTATAAGTGGTACGGATGCTGGAATTCGTATATCGATCAGGAAAATACACCCGCAAAGTTCACCGCTACATTAAATGGTCATATAACATGGGTGAAATTTTTGCTTTTGGATTTTACAGGGGTTGCTGGTTTCGGCTGATCTCTTCTCTCTTCTGTAATACCTACTCTTGACTGACCATCCTACGTCTGCTCGTTCATTCGTTCATTCGTTCGTTCGTTCCTCGCATATCTCCACTTGTCGGACCCTTGTTAGTGCGTTTCAATAGGCTTTGTGTTCGTTCGGGACCGTTGCGTACGAATTGAAACGATCCTACCGTTACCGATCGCTGATACGAATAGATGCGAGGCGTGAATCGTATTCGCAGGTATGTATCCGTGGTCCTTTGGGAATTTTACGAGAGTCCTATATATGCCTATATATGTATACATGTGAACGTACATGGATATGCACCTTTATCTCTTGTGAATTTTAGGTGATAACGAAAACCGGAGAGAATAGGATATTATCGTTAAATTTAATGCAATATTTCAAGAAACGACGGGAAATGGCGATAAGGGTAAGATAGGTGTAATGGGAAAAATAAATGTGACAAGGGACTAGATATCATTGTATGACTGCATGAGGGAGGTCGGAATTGTATGGAAAATTATAATAGAAAATTAAAAAAAAAATGGTATCTTGAATTTTTCAAAACTCAAAAAATTCTTAACAGTCTAACAGCACATTTTCAATAATGATAAAAACCCATTTGCTTCCGAAATTATTAACAAAAAACAAAATCACAAACTTATTCATGGTGTTTTTCGCGAATTCAAACAATTGACGCCACGTCCTAGTAGATACTCGATAGTCAGATATAAAAGTGAAACCTCGATAAAAGTACAGATGCGTATGAAAGTGCAATCATTTGTGTCGATAGGGGAATGCCCAAAGCCCCGAAGGCATTAATATTAGTGCAATATGCATAGACAGCAATATACTAGGTTCGGCGTTCCACCATGCGGAATCAAGTATAGTAGCTACGCGCTAATTCAAAGCGATGGTATGCGTCTCATGCGAATAAATGTATTCCAGGTTATTCGTTAATATATGCGATGGCCCCGCGTTGGGTTAGTTAAATATGTAAATAAGCTAACGTCAGGCATACAGGATGTCCTAGATGTCACGGCCGTGACATTACATAAAAGGAAACGGAAATAGAGAAAAAGGGGTTCAAGAGGAACAAAAAATATATACCAAGCAGTCCAAAGAATATTCGGAACCCGCCTTCATGAAACAGAAGGAGCACGTACCGGCTGTTTACGTTATTCGGAAAAATTTTCAACCCCCCTTCCATCCTAACTCCTCAATCCCATAAGCACATCGTTCCACTGTGGTACCACTTTCAGTCTGGCTCGTCGTTTTCACGAAAAGCTGTCTGCTCCTAGCAAATTCGGGTCGCGGTTTTATTGCGAGCGAATGGAACGACTTTAGGAAATATAGTGGGAAAATATTTTCAGCTACGGTCGGCAAAGAGTTCCGCAACCTTGTTAACACGGAATGCCATAAAAATGGTCTCAGCTTTTTCTTTATCTTTTTTGGAATCGATGGAATCAAGCTTGCGACAATAAAATTGATCAAAAGGTGACGAATTTATTTACCTTTCCCATCCCCCCTCCCGTTGTCCATAGCTAGATGAGATCTTTGCCGTCGCGTCATTTAACAGCCAGGAAACGAGAAAACTGCGAAGTTTATTCAGAGAGCGAACGAACCGTCACGGAATGGCAGCACTGTGCGGTGCGGCAGGCACGATCGCACGTTCAGATATTAATTTTCCCGATGTATATGGATGAGTTCAGACTATACCATAGTACCGCAAGCGAGAGAGGTTGGTAATGCGGGGTGAGGAACGGAAGGGTGAAATGATAGAGGGGTTCGAGAGGGTGGAAAAGCTTGCGGATGTTGGCTGATGCGCCCACCGTACATCCGTCCTTCAAGTGTAGTATGTAGATGGCATGCCAAAGGGTAGCTAAATTATTATTGATCGTTGGGCAAATATCGTTTACTTCATATCAGCCTTTAGGAGAGCGATCGAATGTCCCTTTATGTAATATATATATATATATATATATATATATATATTATATCTGAATTGAATATGATAGAGCATCGTATAGATTTTATCATATCGAAGAATGACAATACGATATATTAACATGTCAATATCATCCCTTGTTCGAATGTCAGTTGGAGAGAACCCCTGATACTATAATGTAGGAGAAATTAGGCCTGTCTCAAGGCGACAATTTTGCGAGTCGATGTGCTCCACTAGAACCCGTCGTTTTCAGGTAAATCGAGCTGACGATATGCAAATTATATTAAGTCTACGTATCTTCTGTATCACAGTTGCCCGAGTAGCATTATGAAACTTAAGCCATTGCGCACAAGTGTTGTGTTGTCAGTGGGACCCCGTCTGGTTTCCTTCTTTGTGTCGTATAAACTCTAACCCCCATTATCTCGACCTCCTGTGCCCTTATACTGTTACATAATATATGTATATACATATATATGTACTACGAAAACTAACTTTTCACCCTTAGCCTGTCTTTCTCTTTATCCTCTACCTATATCTCTCACTTGCTACCTCACTGTTGAATCACCCTTCTACGTCTCCCTTGTACCGTAGCCCATCTTTTTTTAGCAATTTTGTAAAACCACCCCGTCCGTAAAAGTGTTTCCAATTCACGAGATATTTGTTATAGATTAGAAAATTAGTGTGGTTGGACGTCACGATTCAATCTATCATCGATTTAAATGTCTCTGAATCGCGTGCAAAGTTTTTTTCCGTTTTTTTACCTTTGATAGAAAAAAGCCGATTAGGACTGCTTCTGTAAAGGGGATTCGATGCGAAAATATTACCAGCACTTGTTCGATATCGTATTGGCATGTATATACTAAGTACAGAACTAAATGGCATGTGTATGTTAAAATATAGAACGACTTTTTAATAATATCAACATCGATTATCATTTCAGTGCACAGTGAAAGATAACCACAGCCAACTTGTTAAATCGTTTATATGGCTGAGTTGGACTATTAATTGATTCACGTTGATGAAATTCTGTATAAATTATCTTCACGATCGCAATGTATAAATAGACTTGGAATCGTACCGTATACCGTATTAACACTATTACATGCTCCACAAAGTACTTACATTTAATCATACATATTCATAATTCCAAATAGGTATTTTTATGCAACGCACTTAAGCAACACACGGCGACAAAGAGTTGAGTGAACCACGCGAGTCGAGAGCTCGCGGACGACTAACGATAAATGGCGATAACAGCCGATTAGCCACTCGTGCCAGTAATACGATATAAATGGTACAATAAATATGGCGATTGGTAAAGGTACTTAGTGTACTACTAAGATATAATTAATGATATATCATTAAAAAGTTATATTAGAATAAGTTTATTAAATACGAGGAAAAATAAAGTAAGCAAAAATTTCCTAAATTGACATTTTTTAATTAAATTTTTCGTCTGTGTTAATATGGGAGCTCGTTACAACTCTGCAACCTGTAGAGATTCGTGTGAACATTTGGCTAATTAATTTCTGGTGGAAAGCGCCTTCTACGTAAGTCCCGCACGTGCCAGCTCGTAAACAAAAATAATATAATAGTTTAAGAACAGATAGAGTAATCAATGCCTCGATGAGTAATCAATAATCGTATTATTAAACTTAATGCGCTGCAATTAAGGCGGTTACATGATCGATAAGCGTAACAATCAGCCAGATGATTGACGATTACCATTTTATACGGAGACCCATTATTTAGTCAGTTAATGGCGAAAGGCGATGATTTCACTTGATGATAGTCATCCTGTATACTGCCCTTTAATCGGCAGGGAAACTGTCTTTTAATACGTATCCGGATTGAGGATGATGTAAAAACAACTTCCTGGGACAATTTGCGAAATCAACAGCCATGAAACGTGTTGAAATTGAAAAATTGTCAGTTTTTGAACAGTCCTAATGCTCATGCATTGAAATATATATATCATAATATACTTCAATTATGGGTACATACAGCTTATTAAATTTGCGAGTACAACGATCCCTTGTGCTTGTACTGCTTGCGCCGACCACACTTACATATTTTAATGTTGTGGATCTGGGAAAACGAAAGATGGTGTCAAAGATTGGCGAACGTTATTAAAAGACCGTAGGTATAGGCAGATAAATTGAAAAGTAAAATTGGATAACTAAAAAGTAGTACATATACATAATATATGCCAAAAGAAAAATGGAAAGCAGTAACAAGCTTTGGGCAAGAAGAATTGGGCGCTTTGTATTATCTTGGCGGTAAAGTCAATTTGCAATCAGCATTTCCGTGTTTCTTCGTGTTCCTGGAAACGAGCTGGATACGACAGAAGCAGAGGGAGTTAGTATGAGTCAGCCTATATATATACAAATATATATGTATATACATACATATATTACAGCATTAGAGGAAGCATGGAAACAGTCAGATGAGTATATCCCGTATTTACCATAATGCGATAAGAGGCGCATGGTATCGTACATTTAAATGAGTCCTCGAAGACCGCCGAGTCGACGCAATTCGTCACCATTCAAATTGAAGCACGTGCTTAGGCTTCTCTGATTGGCCGCCGTCTGATTTACGTGCAAAGTCCTATTTCCTTGCTCTACTGGGTTCAGGGTTGACTCAATGCTCCTGGCACTATAAAGGCGCGCGGATATTGGTAATGGAATTGCAAAGAGATTGCCCATCGAGCCGGATGCTTATAAATGGTCGCATGCATGCCAAATGTAACCAAGGTATCATAAACGATTCCGTTTGAAAGGAGAGGAGTGAGAGCTTGGAGAAGGCGTAAGAGAATATAGTCTATAGTATATCATATCTGAGTATATTAAGGGATGAAATAGAGAAGGAAGGTAATTGAAAGCTTATGGAAAATATTGAAACAAGGGAAAAGTTAGGTAATGCTTGAACTTGAACTTCTAAGGGACGATTATTACATTTTCGTTCTCAGATATAAAATCACGATCGCGAGACGGTTTGCTTGTTTTTACGACAGTTATAAACTTATAAATATCTTTAGAATTGTGGTCAAGCGGGACGGTTTTCTCGTTCCTTGTTATAAGGTATCCTAGCTAAGGCAATTGGCAGAATATTTAGCTTTTATCGCCGTTTCTATACCTTCAGATGGCAGGCTAGGTAAATGGAGGGGTGCAGAGGAGTTATACGTGGCGATATCTAAATATTGTTATTAGTTAGTATGCAAGGTTATTCAGGTTTGCGGAATTTTATCGTGGCAATCCGAATATGGCTCGATGTACTGATTACAGTATATACATATATAATTAAAATGACGTACTGTGTGGTTGTGATAAAATTGGCGGCTATGAGATTATATAGGTATTTTGGTAAGCTAAGAACAACGCGTTTCTCTCGTGTTATTTGGGTTAGCTTACTTCGCGTTATTTCGCCAAATGGAAGCGAAATGAATCTTATCAATTATAATTTGCCAACTATTTACTGTTAAGGTTTGTTAATATCAGCTGCGCATGCATGCCTTGTATACCACGAGCGCGGATTAGCTATGTATCGTGACAGCATCTAAAGTACCAAGCAGACAGTAAGGGATGCGCGCCCTTAGAGAGTTCGAGTGGCCAATTTGTCTGACCCCACCCATCTAGCCTACCAAGCCTACCTAGTCTAACAACAACCCCTTTTCGAGGGACACAAATAATATCGTCAAGCCCACGTGCACCATGAAGAAAATACTAAGGGAGGTATATATATAGAAATAACATTTCAGAGGAGAATTCGCTCTGGTAATATATTACACTCATCCCTCCACATACATCCCTTCTCGCTAAAATACATCCTACAGGTTGTCCTCGCGGTGGCTCTCAGCCAAGCGCGGATTATTCCAAGTCCTTGGAGAGTCCAATTTTACATGATTTTGAAAATTCACGAAATTCTTACGTACACGATTATCACTGTATATCTGGCTAACTGTGTATACTAGTTTCTATCTAAAATTCATGGTACAGTCATGGTATCTCTATGATGATAACTTTTTCAATCACTGTGCGTATTCCGTGGTCCCACGAACAAGTCGGGGATTATGTTTGCATGGGCAATGATAAAATTTCATGCTACATATTATGGCTGATTTCAAATATTTGCATCGCTACAGGATGACGTCAGAGAACGACTATATGTATATTCAGCACTGTGAAACGTGTATTAATTAAATCTGACAGGATGGATGAAGAATCCCTTTGAACTTTGTGCGTTCTATTGCAAATTAAAGTGAAATTCGCCTAGATTACTGGGAAAATAATTTTCGATATGAATTCCGTTCGTGAATTCTAGCTTGAATTCGAATATGATTCTGATATTCTTCCATTTTGCATTTTGGATCAAATTGTTTCACAATACTTGTGCATCTCGTCATACCTGTTACGTACGCCAGTTCACAGAGTCCGCTCCTGGATGTATTTCAAATGACTCACTCGAAATACTAATAGAATGCACTTGTGAATTTTGTTCGAAAAGGCTTTCTCATGTTTGTTCGCTCATCCATTATTCAACCCATTATAACAGTTTGATCAGTTAAGCCATTAGCCAAAATCATACGAAAGATACGACTGTTCTTCACATCGTTACGCGTAACAATAAATACGTCCCATGTTAACCAGACGCCATACGGATATGTAGAGATCAACTTTTCAATGGGTCCATAGGGACTAACGAATGATCCACAAATATGTTTGCAGTGAATTACAAAAGTATGTCTTACCCGACAAAGCAATGATTACAATGACTCAATATTTCAGGAATAATTAAAAATATTATTAGATCAACCAATAATACGTTTTCATATGTATATAAACAAGAAATTTTGTCAATTTAAGTGCAATCGAATTTTGTATCATTCCTTTATTGCTACTGTTGCCAAAATTTGCAATTTGAAGTACAAGAGATTTCATTTTTCCTATCTCAATATTTCCTAATCTTCTTCCAATCTTCGTCCGCGAATGTTGCTAGCGAATTAAATTCAGGATATCGACGTAGTTTTCTTTCCTTCGAATTCGAAAACATTTCGAAATTCACTTTCAACCGAAACAGCTATTCATCTTGATCCGACTGGGAATTAATTCCATCCCAGGGGTCGGCCGTTCGGACGGCGAGCGCCTTTTTAATCGGAAAAAATATTCCCACCTAGCCATTGGTCCACTGACGTCAATCGAAACCCCATAAATTTTCATTAACTCAATGCCAAATGCACTGTCTCTATCCTCTGCTATCGGATGGTCGAGATTCGTTACTGTATATATATCTATTCACCTTTTTACCCACTAGTTCATCCTTAATCAACGCTCGTTTCAAACTAATTACTTAATACCGCGGGCAACTCTTTGTCCACTAACTCGAATGTCCTGCTAACTCGAATTTAAACGGCGCATATACCGCACGCGCAACCCCTTTTCCAGTTAGCCAACCTCGCGTTATTCTCGACTGCACATTTAATCTACTCGAGAAACATGCGACAGTAGTGCCAACTGTCTCGTCAAAAACTTAACCTTAAACGTCCGAATTTACCACTTCTATCAACATATTTCAGCGACACGGAGGAGTTCGTTCCTAAAACATATCGATGATCAGCACATACACTGCAAGCATATACTATACATGACATAGGGTATTTTTATAAATATAATCATATCGATCCAAGGGAAAATCAATTGCACGACGCAACGACTTTACAATTACCAACCACCACCGGAGTTACTGGATGCACCAAGCGTACTGCTGCTTGATATATATATATAGTTATACACACATGTACGACTTGGCAATGACTGCCCATGGTTTCCTAGAATCGATACGTCCCTTCATGCGAACCACGTACGACCTACTCCTACTTTGACTTGTACCGTTACGGTTTTTAATGCAGAAGCTATGTTTTCCTATACAGCGTGTCGCATCATTTCTAGAAAGGAAGTACAATAATTCCAGTAAGAATGTATAATATACAGATTGACTTCAAGCAAGTGTACTAGTCGAAGTTGACTCCTTCATAAAAGTCACCCGATTGTCCACATTAATAGCACGTGTCCGAGGTGTATATTTTCGTTTAAACTATCAATCAAGCGTTTTATGATAACGCATCATACCCACAGTGCAAGTGCACCCAAGCACAGGGTCCGCAAAATGCAATATCACGATTGCACAAACGGATAGCAGCCTCTCATTTCTACATACCGTTCTCAATATTAATTCGGTACGAGGGACGAATAATATCCTGCAGGATCAGGATTCGTGCTCGCGAATACGCCAGGATCGGGATCACTCGGAGGATTAAACACGTGACATAGCCAATCGATAAGTCGCCATCTACGTAATTTCTGTGCCTCAATGGTAGCATGGATTTCGACGAGATTTCCAATTAGTCACGAAATCTCGAGTGTTTCCCATCGAATCAATATTTTTATCTGTACATACGTAGACGTATACGAGTACATTACTGTACTTGTACCAGAAAATGGATTATTCATTCTCCGGATCAGTCCGATTGTATTTACTATCCCATTGGTGATTACATTATATTGTATATACACGTACGTACAGCACTGTCATTGAATGTATTTCTATCCCTCGGATACCTCACATGTGACGTCACAGAGAAGTCTCCCGTGTGCTTTGATCTCGATCATCCTGGCATGACGTCGAAGTTAGGTACAGCGTACAGAAATTTACGATTGAGCGAATGCCTTGTGAGGGACACACTCTCCCCCGATCAGTCATCCCCATGTCCACTTTCTTGTGGGTCCCCCTCGACGTCTACGTCAAATATGCCCTCCTATGACCGCCCGACTTCAGTACACAATCGATCTTAATCTTCTTGCATTTGGAAGCACCAAGTACCTTATGGATTTAGGCATTACTATCCCAGGTTGTATGCCAATATCGTGGTAAGCCTGAGGAAAATATGTACCAGGTACACCTCACCTGTTTTAACATATGTATACATATATAGATGTATACATAGGTACCAACCTACTGTACAGACACGTCGACAGGGTCGGCGCACATGAGCATCGGGTAGACTGGTTATGACCGGTCTCGACTCTCCCACGGGACGTGCTCGGTAAACACCAAGAAGCCCAAACGTCGTTATACAAAACGCTAAGGTCTTGTTAGAATTGTTCACACATCGTCAGGTAAGGTGTAGTCGATCTAGCTATGCGCCTCAGATACGTCACTGCCACTTCTAAGACCCTTTCTGCGTTTTCATTTACGAATGTGACATTGAGTTTTGCGAATTGGTACTCGCGTTGGTTCATCATTATATATGTATGACTGGCATGTGTGGAAAGTAGGTATGACATGTGGTTTACAAGAACCGAACGTGATATTGATTTTTCACAGGAAAAGTTGTTGGACGCATTCAAACGAAATTGGAATAAATTTGTAAGTATTGAGTATTTAGAAATGTAAAAAATAGTGGATAGTCGAAGTTTACGTTTGAATTCAAAAGGTTAAAAAAATCCTTGCAATTTTATTTTATAATATAATAAATGCTTCAATAGTATTTGCCCCGAGTGTACTCGGGATGACAGAGGTTTAAGTGTTGAGGGGAGTAAAAAATTTATTTATGGAAGTACGACTAGTCATTTATTTCACAGTTTAAGGTCATCGATAAAGTTGCGCAGGCGATCAGCGATTATGTTATGGAAAGAGTACTTATGCGTGTCACAGCCTGGCTAGGTTCAAGGCGGATCGTGAACGTTTTTTATATATACAAATTGAAGCGAGCGACAGCTGCGTCTGCCGCGATACATTATTTATCGGAATTGGATGGCGCACCACAAAGAGTTCCAAATGAGCGATAGTAAGTATATCGTGGAAATATACTGTATTTACAGGACGCTTCGTTAGATCTAGATTAACAGTGACATTGAGGATAATATAATATCGTAGCATGGATATAGTGCCAAGGAGATAAGAATTATGAAAATGGACCGTTCTTCTGCCAAGAGATAAATTCTAATTTATCCAAGTATCCACGCGGCACCTTCTACACGTTAATTTCTTAACTGACTATTCGCTGTACGTCATTTTCTTTTCTAGTACCATTTCATATACTTTGCAGTTTAAGTATCTATATATATGTATATATATATATATATATATATATATATATATATATATATATATATATATATATATATATATATATATATTGTGTTT
>JASANN010000568.1:94611-128709 GCA_031762395.1 Calameuta pygmaea
ATATATATATATATATATATATATATATATATATACATATATACATATATATTGTGGGTATACTATTATATCTAACCCATTCCTTTAATAAGGCTATAAGAAAAAAATGCATACTGCATCACACAAAGTTCGTACCGCGTAGTAGGAAACGCTGAGCTAGACCTTCTTTTACCCTAGATCTTTCAGCCCTCTTGGTCTTCAACATTTAACCCTTAGCATTGAGCAATCCGGCCTGAGAGGGCGACTCGCATTGAACACGGTAAAACTCTGGAAAAATGACGTACTCTCCCGTCTGACTTTCATGAAACTTTCTACTTCCAAGGAACAACTCAAGTAAGATCGTTTTTACGTTAACGATATATCCACAAGAGAAGACGACTTTTCGGAATGTGTTACAGGTATAGATATGTATGTCCTAGCTCACTCGGCTACTAATATATTTTGTACGTTCTTATATTTTTTTCAATTTTTTTTTATGTCTGTAGGTAATTACCTACAGATACTAATAGAAAAGTATTATTGTCTCTGATCGTGATATTTAAGCACACAAAATGTTTTGCTGGATGTATACGAGATTTCCGGTAGAGCCTGCGCCTGACAGTGAGATTAATGAATCAGTGAGATTTAAGTAGAGGATAGTGCTAGTCCGAGGTCCATTACAATGCCAGAGACAAGCCATTCGGACAGTGGCTGGTACTTGTACCGACTTGGTGTCTAACCAAACTGAAGATTGTGAACTTAGGAACAAGAAGATGGCGTGAGAGAATTAATGAGAGAGACAAAAGGTGAGAGCGCGCGCGAGGGGGGGGGGAGAGGTGACAGAGATAAGGAAACTCTTAAACTCGATGACAAGAACACGGATCAAAATGCAACAACAGTGGCGCCACCACGCAATCGGCTTAGGTGAACAAAGAATAAACAAAGAACTGAGAGTAACTTACGGTGTTAATTTAATTGTAATTCAATGCTATTTATCGTTCGAAGACTGTAAAGTTCCTTTACACCGAGCAACTTTATATCTCCCGATCTTGCAACCTCCCGTTAAGGTACTTTGATCATATTTATGCTTATATAACAATTACTATTTTATTTTGTCCTTCACATTCAATCTTTCACCTCTGCCCTTCATTTTTGATTTTCTTTAAAAAAAAAGATGAAAAAAATACATTACCCAAGCATAACAAGACGAATGTACATGCACAGAAGATGTAATGTCCACGATATATGTATAGAAATTATCGTATATTCGAGATACGTATATTGTTATATGTACATTGTTATATATATGCATACTATTCTCGTCCACTGTACTCTTTATTGTTTTCGAGTTTGATGTAAAAGTACAGGCGGTACATAATGCAGAACGGTCGAAAAAGGCCAACGTATCAGCTCCTGCTCCGGAGGCTGCGCCTGTGCATCATGCTATGAAAATTTATTCTCTCTGGTCACACAGACGGGGTGGTTACCGGTTATGGGGTGTAGCTGGCATGAAGTCAAACAGCGTTCATAATTTACGTAGTTTCGTCCGTGGCCGGAGTTCCGCCACCGTTTGCCATGGCGAGTATCACAATAATTCTAGCGTGCACAAACCCCACCCATCTCATCGCCCCACCCGCAGCATCCGATATTATGAATTCAAGCTCCGTGGAGCTTCGTGCCAACAGCAGACCAACAAATGTTCGGAAAACAACGAGATTTATAGAGATTCTCAAAACGATGGATTTCGTTAATTATTTCTGGAGTCGGCTCTTTGTGCTTGGACAATTGTTTTTGCCGGCCTCCAACTTTGATTCCTTTTAACACGTGGATAGACAACTTTTTAATACCCTTCATCTATCAAGTATCCGTAATTATTTTGAACCTCCCCTTCGCCCTCTACACTTTACTATAATTCTTTCTCGCCTTTGAATTTTGAACATTTCTTAAGTAACCGATTCTTCGAGCTATCTATAGCTATAGATTGGTATAGCTGCATTAAGGTACAGGGTGCTGTGCAAAGTATCAATTTTGTAGAAGTACATTTTTTAAGTCGGCAGATTGCTCTGCATTTAAATCTAGATATTTTCATAAGGGCTGTACTACTATCTTGCACTACTACTATACTACGGAGCAATATACCTGCATGATCTACTTGTATTCTCATTGCAAGGCATTGTGTACAAGTTGTAATTGAAAAATCTGTCACAGGAGGGCAGTGCTTGCCGATCAGTACTCGAGTGAGAGAGGGTCTTGACAGGTTTGGAGAAGTATGTAGCGACGTACATTTCAGTATTCCAAGAACCGATCTGTTATATCATACTCTTGGACTCCTAAGTTTTTCGGTTTTTCCTTCCCTCCTATCTATCATTATTCTTCTGTCAAATTACTTGTTATTACTATTAATTCGCACCCGAATTAAAAAATAAATTCTGTTTCTTTAATTTTCGTTCTTCTCCGCAGTATAAATGCAGGATTTATAAGCTCTGTTTCAGCTCTAAGATCAGTTTCATCGGCACCTTTTTATCGAATGACCAGAGCTAGATTAGCGTGAATAGAACGAAATCAGATCCATGTGGACCGGAACGGTACTTATTTCTTTGTCTTTGGCATTAACACTAAGATTGTGTAAGCTGTTCACTTGGCCAACAGCTTCATTCGTAATCAGCTAGTAAATTATAATGATCCTCTACTGATAATATATTGTGGGGATAAACGATTAACAAGATTCGCTGCCGGAGACGAACGTGATTCCTTAAGTCTAACCTGCATCGAGCTTCGGGCTACTAAAAGGGTCATGGAGATTGCAGTTTTAACCATGATATCTCAAAGGTCGCTCAACTTTTATATGGTGATACGTCTTTGGTCTTGAACAATTATTCATTACATGTATCATCATCTTTTTCAGGAGGTTTTTTGACTCTGGATTTCAACTTACGTCGTACCATCTCTTTCTATACTCTTTCCTCGTTATCACTACTTCCAAAAAGGCGTAACACCGTGAATCAGTCTATTTAAATAAATGACTCGCAGTCATTCTCTACCGTACGCTAAGCTACGCGTGTTAATTTAGTCATGACAAGTAAATAATTAGTCGGCATCCAAAAATACACGTAGTGCAAAAATAATCATCAAGGTCTAATCGTCAAGTTGTCGCTTAAACGAATCTCGAATGTCAAAGGATGGAGTGGCACCTGCGAAATTGAAAAGAAGACGAGGATCTTGCGATGAGTCACGCTCTACTTTTTCTTTCTTATCTACTGATGCTTGACTTTTGTGTAAACGACCATGCCTGAAGATATACTTCTGCTATACTCAGTTCGTACCAGAAATACATGAAAGTTCAGCGATATCTGTAATATATTTTAGTCATGCATTTTCGAACTATACATCTAGAATAGTATAGTCTCTTTGTCTATCCTATGCAAAGAGATTAACCTACACTACACATCCGCCATACTAAATAATTTGTATTCGATCTCATACCGAAAATCGAGCATTCTTTTTTTATCCATACTCGATCGCACTTCCTAAGGAAATATCATGTTTTTAGAGGAGTCTACCCAGCTGACACAGGTTGTGTACAGTAAAAATATCAATTCAAAATTTTTCAAGGCTCCGTCAGTTACAGCGTCCCAGGCTTGTCAATTCGATGATATACCATAGACGTGATATGCTATATGACTAACAATAAGATGATTCCTGTTGAAAGTACGTAAAGATATAGAGGGATCCAAGTCCCACAGCCGGTATAGATCGAAACCCCTATCCACCGTGTTAAAGGTGGTGGCACAGTGAGGGATAGAAATGGGAAACAAAAAAAAAGTAGTAATCGCTCGTAACTTTCAAATGGATAATACGTCCAAACCGCAGAGACGTGTTCAAAAGATGTGCTTGGATTCGAAAAGACAAAATCTAAAGGTCGTGGAAAAGTCAGAAAACCATTTGACCCAGCCCGAGGGCGACCATCGCAAAATTAGTATCGCCATCTAAGTTAAAACTGAATGATTATAACGAAGAGTGCCCCCTTTGGTTGTTACACAACCCCATGATCGCTCCAAGCGAATCTTATACCCCCGGGAGTTATCCCTCAATTTCCACCCTTCTGCAACCAGCTCTGTATTCCCTTCTTCCTCGCAGACTCACGCACGAAAACCGTGTTACGTGCTCCTTTAACAAGCACTGTTGTCTTGAATACGTGACAAGAGCGATATAGCCGCCTGGCAAATTTCACGCCTATATTTGATTAATTGCACGGTATATACGTTTTAATGAAATATAAAGATACGAAGAAAAAAAAACCGAAAGCCTCGTTCTCACGAGGGCTACGGAAATACATTCGGAGACACATCCCAAAGGATTCAAAAAGATTTCGACCAGTGTGCGTATTCAGTGGGGATTGTTGCGGTCCGAAAGCACCTCAGCCACCCCCTCCCGCCTCTTCATCCTGCCCCTCTTCATGCCGCTTGCGTCTGTGGAAATAGAGACAAAGGGGGTGCGCATGGCTGAGGATTCGCGAAAAGCTGAAAAGAGACGATTGTTCCGCAACTGAAAAGTTTTGCATGGCCGGCGCGGCAGTTTAAGTTTTCGACTGAAGTTATAACGAGAATTGCTCGACGTGAAGTTCCGACCAAGTTTCACATAGATATACGTCTTACTACTTCTCTTACCTTAGATTTCTTTCTTTTCTCCATTTTTCTCATATGTCTCCTCTTTTTTACCTTTACCATTTTCCACCCTCCAGCCCCAGCGGACTATCCGCGTTTTCTCACGTATGCGACCACGGAATGTTAACGTCACATGCTCGCCGACCCCTCCACCCCACGTAAACCCCATAACTATACATACGCGTATACTGCATATTTTTTCTAACGCTATACCACCAGTCGCTCGGCATTCGTGCGATGAGAATAAAATGTCGGCATATTTCAGACTTATTGCCCGACGCTGGTAGTCTCTACTTTTATTGTAGCCAGTTTCATTCTTTTCGCGGTTTATGGTATTACCATGGTATTACACGCGTTTCGATGTTCCACGCTAAGCTCTACGTATGTAGGTGTACGACGTGTATCTCTTTCTATACGAGTGTTTGTATTAGCTACGTTGCAGCGTAAGTTACGCATAATGTTATGTCACGTTTTCATGGGAATTTCACAGAATGTTAGTACGGATGGAGTAAAAAGCGTTACAGGTCTGTAGAGTATCGCGAGCAGCGTGAAGTTTCTTTAGGTAATTAGAACTAAAGGAAAATAGAGAAACGTCTGACTGCATCGACTGAATGAGCGGGTTAATTTGCAACGAGTTTAACGTTGCTGCTTCTTAATGCAGTCTATAGGAATAACAACCCTTGTGAAAGGGTAAGCAACACGGAGTATAGAAGTAAACCTGGGCGTCACTTTATATCAGCCGTATGCGTGGAAGATTCGGAGACTGAGGGGGAGAGAGGGGGAGAGAGAGAGACTGTTTACTCTCCTTCCGCATAATCAGTTTCCGAGGAAGAAAGAAAGGTTACGTTAGTTGTGCTCCAGCGAATCTTATTTAGCCTCGTTATCCCGAAGCGAGTATCTTTCCCAGCGTCAATCTCATCCCTTAACTATGGAACGACGAAAGAACTTTATTTCTCCCTAGAGCAGTATAAAGGCATCTTGTACCTTTTTTCTAAAAAAAAAAAAAAATAAAATAAAATAAAAAAATAAGTTTCTCAATTCGCTGCAGCTCATATAGCTAGTTGAGCGACGAATGGGAGAGTATAATCCCATGCGGGAGATGGATCGTTGGATGTTCTTAAAAAAAGATGACACCCCTAATACTGGTGGTATCACATATACGAAAGAAAAAAAAAAACATAGGGTGATAATTTGATAACATTGATTAGAAATTAAATCGAGAGATGGAAATGTTAAGAAACTATATACATGTGTCTCTCATTAGTAAGAGATAGATGGGTCCTTGTCTCTATTTTGATTATATCCAACTGGTGACATCTTGAGATTCGTTCTCATTGTCGCGAAAAGGGGTAAACAAAGTTATTTGAAATTACAGCGGGGTACGTAGGATCGTCGTTAAGTTAACGCCCTGGCAGTAAGCGTGCGGCCGGCGTTGGATTTTATAACGCGGCAGATGGAAGTAGCTCAGAAAAGCCTGGAAGAATCGTATAGCCAAGCGTCGGAACGGTTGCCGTAGAGTTAGCAGGACTAGATGGTGCTTGGAGCAGCTAAACCCAAGATGTAGGTATACGCTTCGTTCTCCAACGTAATGCCCGTGAAATTGTCTCCTTAACACGTTGAATTCTGAGACGGAATGTAGTGTGCTAGTACGAATCCATAAGAGATGCCTACATGTTGATATGCTGGAGGCATTTTTTTACGAATAAAAATACATTTTGCAAAAAATTGTTAAATATATTTGCACTAGTGATATATGGGATGAGTGGCCATTAAATATAATTGTAACTGTACATGAAATTATTTGATGGGAGTGTCAATTTAGAGAGAATTTATATATGGGTAAATATTTTATTTTTATAAAGTATTAATGATACAAGGGCAATTTTCGAATTGCTTATAGTGGTATGTGTTAGGTAAATACGATGTGAGGTACAGGAGAAGGAAAGATGGATGGTGTTATTATTATTATATGCATGAGGGGACTAAATACTAGAGTGGTTATATTAGGATGAAAAATGTATGAATTATTTCGGAAAAGCTAATACATTTTGTTTTTCCTACTAAATTAGAAGAGCTGACCATTCGTTATATATAAGTGCTTCATAATTTCATCGAGCTACATGAATAAGTACCCTCAGTCAAGTACATGTGATTTTCGCTGGAAGTATCATTGAAAATAACATAATAAGCCGTTTCGGGAATACAGCACGGGAATAAATACCACCTACGCATACATTTCTATTTCGCTAAGTGGTCGATAAAATCAATAAAGCGGGAATTTCAAATGATTCTATATGAGCGATTCAGCGATGCGCACCAATAGGCGTACCAATACGTAAATTAATACACATTCATGTACGTTATATACATGTATATAGTTAATCTCTAAAAACCAGAGGTGTTTCGTTAACACGCAATAGAGATTAACGTCCGTTGCCTTTGTAAGGGAAATTGCGGACGGCATACAGACGGCAACACTGTAACTCGTAGAACGCAAGGTGGCATTTGCCCGCGAATTTCTCTCACACAAACGACCCTCTTAATCAATCGGCAGCACCTTTATCAATCCTGCGAACACACCCCCCCCCCCCCCCCTGGGTGGGGTCTCAAGTGCCCTACACCATCGCGACCCTCACCCATTCACCCAACCAACCAGCCCTTCAGTATCCATCCCTCTCTTGAAAACTAAAGCCTAAAGCCGTCGTAACAAGCCGCAACTTCAATAAATCTTTCTCTGGGGCATTCGGCGCGTTGTGTAGCCATGGAATGAGTAATGAAGATCGCATTGATCTGTGAGCGTCAGCAGGGAAGGAGTGTGAGAGCCACGGAAGGGGGGATACACCCCTAGTAAAATTTATTCCCAACGAAAGTTCACAATAGGACGAATGTAAATTATTTTACAGGGGAAAAAAGGGAAAATGGATTTTTCATACTTTCTAAATTACGAAACTTTTTGTACCTGTTATTTCACGGGTAACGACTTCGGCATCAAAAAATGGAGCATAATATAATTATCGTGATAAAACTAGCGTTTCGTGATAAAACTAAAGCATATTGATAAGTAGCGGGAATCGATAATCACGAGCATTTATATCGACTGCCATCGCAGACAAATGTATTTCTCTGTACAGAGAGAGAAATAGAGTTTCACTGTATATCATGTAATACCAGTATCTCATAATGATTAAAAAAAATCTATATATATTCATGCGTTATATATGTGACTATAAACACTCGTTAGCACGTGAATTATCGCTACAATCTTCGTGTGTTTTTAATACTGCCCTACAAATTCGTGGATTCAGTGCTCAGATTTCATGCTCTTTATACCCGAAACTGGAAACCTCATTTTTCTCTGTGTACTAACAAAATGTGGGTTCTTTATCAATTTTATCAGGCAAGATACGGTATTTCGTTATATATATAGAGAGAGAGGGGGAGAGGGGGAGAGAGAGAGAGAGGGAGAGAGCTTCTCATATACGAGCTTATAGAAGGAAAGCTCCTACCCGCTCGATACAGCATAATTTAATAACGCGGGGGCAAATCCTAAAGGAGTTATACGGCATTAAGCCATCCGAGAATAAATCACGCGTAATCTGCTGATTTCATGCTTTGAAGTATGGGGATTAATTGCCATCCGAAAAATAGTGAGGATCATCCCCATTATAATAAATTCACGAGTGAGGTCGGAACCGCGATGTAGATCCGCGAAAATGTATGCACTCCTAAAGCTAATTATTTATTACGGCTGGGAACTTCGAAATTTTCTGCTAGTCGAAGTAAGTGAAAAAGTGTATATAGATATGCACATATAACCCGATCTGTCATGATTTTCAATCTAACCTAATTTATCGTGAATATAAATATACCTATGGTATGCAGGTGGTTAGATGCTGACTTTGAATGATTATTTTATTTATTGAAAGTGAATTGACAAAATTATATTGAAAAATATATTTCGATGATATTTCAAAATAATATTTTGAGTGTACCTGTGCCAGCCGCCCCTAGCCTCAGGACAGCGTCGCCTTGCAGTGAGATGGAGAGGGTGGCGGTGTCCTCGAGGCGCGCAAGGACCTCTTCGGGGATGTCCTCAGGTTCGCGGAGGCGGAGGGTGACCTCTCCTCCGCCTCCGCCACTTTGGCCACCCCCACCCCCTGGACTCGTCGACGCCGAATACATGAACACAGATCCGTATCCATGCAGCGACTGCAATGGCAGCCTCACGCCGCCCACCTCCCCGACCGGACCCTGAAAAATCACAAGGACCAAAAGGATAAACTTCGGGCCTCGTATAATTTGACCATTAACTTTATATTAGGCTACCATTACGTTATAGAATGTTGTTATTATATATATATATATATCCTATATTTTATATAAAAGCTATCAAAAGACGGCGGCGTTATGCAAAAACATTCATCAAGTCCCAGGAAACACTCAGGAATAAAACATGGCGGATCACGTAGGAGAAAAGAGATGAAATGCCTGTTACGCTTTATTTCAAGTCTCTTCTTTCCGGTGGAATAGATGATACGGGGAAAATTTACTTTTTTTTTTACTGCAATTAATCGGAGATACGTTATTTTAAATTTAAGCTAGAGTTTTTTTTCTGGGTCATCTCAGTTCCTCCGGAATTGCCTTGCCCTAGTGTCGTTCTTATATTTTTTTTCAGTGGAGCTCATACTCCATTTTCATTCCTATCCCTCCTGAAAAGCTTATCAGAGCCTGGCTGACTGTGGGCTACTCGAGGCTAATTCCCGATATTTCGATATTTTGGTAATTTTTATTTTTTTTAATTTCCATTCCTGCTTTTCTGTTGTTAACCTCGAGAGTGACGTCATCTCGCAAAGTCTCTTGAAATAGATCGATCTATACATTTTCAAATTTATTCAACGTCCCATCGCTCCTTTTAATTTATGTATGATTTCGGGGAAAAGAAACACTTTATTGACTATTTATGCACATATGACGAATTGTTATTCGTGTAAATTCTTATCCCGCTTAGCAATATCGACTTCCCTTGGACAAATTGTATCCTGCAGGGTGGCACAAAGTCATGCATAGGGGATCAAACGAGAGGATTTTACAAGATGAAAGAAAGTAGTAAAAAAATTTAAAAGAAAAAAAACGGTAAAAGCTTCTGGCTGCCATACGCGTTACGAGAAGAGAAACAATATGATTTATTGATTTCAAGAACTGATCTTTGGAAAACATGTGAAGCGAAAAGAAGTAAAATAGACGAAAGCGAAGAAACAACAAGTCAGCTAGAAACAGACAAAGAGGTTAGACAAAAGTATTGTAAAATATGACGAAATATAAGAGGATATCGAACGATACAAGCAGACAGGGCACACATTTGAATTGGCAAGGCAATAAAAAATCTAGTAACCCCATCAATCGTTAATAAACGCGTTGAAATATCGTGAAAATTCATAATACCGATATTTTCACGTAATACATAAAATCGCACAATACGTATTCGCTCTCGCGTCACGAATATAACGATTGTCACAATAATAAATCTGTATCGTCATACAGCTAAAATAAGAAAGAACAGAGGATGCGTCATGGCGTCTGTTATAAATTCGCGCCACCATAAATTACGTGGCCGATGAGCGAACTTCTCTCTTCCAGAGAGACGCGACTGGTTCCTACAGTTTCGAGGTACATAAATGACGAGCGTCGTTAACAGGGAGCTGGGTGTGAAAAAAAGAATAGGGGAAGAAAAAGGGAAAATGGTCAGTTGCCGGAGAAGGGTGGGAAAGAGGCACCGGTGCTATGGGTAGTTCGAGTGGTTAATGCGACTGTACTTAGAGCCGGGAGGCCATGTTTCAACGACGCATTTGGTCGTTGGGAACCAACAGTCCTGTTCCATTATTTACCTAAATTGATTCGTATGCCGGACTATTTCAGCGTCACGTATTTACAGGTATTGGACGGCAAAGCAGGAGGCGCACACTGTGCGATCGGAGTAATTTATTTTAATGATCATTTTCGTAGTGGCCTTTTGAACATGACACAGCCTGAATAGACCGCGTCCCTATCACCCTATACGCAAGCTTATAGAAAACGCACGGTAATAGAGCCTAACGAAAATGGCACCAATGCTATCATATACAAGGTTACCAATTCTGTACATATGTTACTAACACGCGTATAATACATCAGAAACTTTATATCGTATCAAGCTGCATCACCGTGACAACGAATTATCCGTTAACTGTTAAAACAATATTATTCATTTTGAATCCTGATTGTCGTATAACGTGAAGAAATCAGGTCACACGAATTGTTTTTACGTTGTATCCTACTACGAGAAATAATGTCAAACACGTGGAGCATAGGAAGTAAATAATATTTTTTTCTACTTTTTCGAAACCCCCGTAATGGCCGATAAGCAAAGAAACCAGAAACGCATTAGGGACGTCGATTTCACTTTCACTAACTTTGCTAGTGAAATTGTTCTCGGGTAAAGTGTCGGACCTTTTATGAACGAATGTTTGATTTCCCTAGTGTAACTCACGCTATCGGATGCCTAATGGTAATGGCACAATCGACTATCGGTTAGGTTAGTCTTTGCTAATTCGTAGCTACTTCCTAGGCGTTCCCGATCGGCTGCCTATTTACCTTGCGTTCGATACCTTCGGAAGGTGTACGTAGCGCCAATGCACGCTTCGATTCCTGCAGCTCATCGGAAATGTACATTAACGAGAATACATTACCAAATTAGTATAACGGGGTGTAAAGATTGAATTGAGGGACTTTAGTCAAATTGTCCAATTTAGTTGATAACGTTATCGATGTGTGACGGGTATCGTATGTGAGAGTTATGTAATTTTGTATTTATCGTAATTTTTATTAGCTTTTTTAATAACAATTTTTCTTCAACAATATATACTATTAGCAGTATTATTCTTTGTTCTATCAGCTCAGAATACATAACGTCTACTTGAAACAAGTCGAGGGGATTGAAATCCGTAGGGGGTTGGTTGTATCCACAGACTAGCCTTTTACCGTACGTAACAATATTGGGTTCGATGCATGCTATCTCTGCGTCACCCCTGAGGACCACTTAACGCGCGTTTTATCCCCCGCGAGTACTTTGAGGGTTATTAAACACCAAGTAACTCGACCCTGCTTACGCTAAGGCTGCCCTTTGTGTCTATATTATTTCTTTTCAGTTTTTCTTGAAAATTTCAAAGAGCACTTGATTATGATCTTTGATCCTACACGTTGAAGCTTCTTATATTTTTCCGGAAAGATCGTGTATACTTCATTAAAATATTAATTTTTAACTCAAATAAAAACATACAAAATCCTTCACTCGATTGCATAACGATGCACTTTGTACTTTTATACGAGCAGACATTTTTCTTCATTCGATAAATATCATCCATATCCATATCAATCCACTGAAACGTATTGTGTGCTGTGATTGAATGACAAAAGATGCGTTTGGACGGACCGAAAGTGCCTTTAAATAGAAATCAAGAGAAAATTGGATCCTTTCAAACTTACATTATATAGATGGGCATTTCAGTAGGGTTATTAGTTGCACAGTGTTAGTGAGCATATTTTTATCAAGCGCCATTGTATATTCTCATTTTTGCCGCAGGGCTCATAAATCGAAGATGGAAAAATGTTCGTCTCTTAAAATTTTATAAGGAAACGAGGTACCCGAGTGTCTTCTGTAGCTACGAAGAAAAAGAAGAAGAATAATGACGTGGAAAAAAACACGAAGTAATAACCATTTTCGAACCAATTAAAGTAATCGACTAGCGCTAAGAGTTACGAACTTTCTAAAAACATTTATATCAGCCTGCTTTCCAATAATGACGAAGTTCGCTAAAAGGAGGGATTTTCATATCAGAAATTTTTCTCGTTTACGTTGAGCCCTGTAGTAAAGAAATAATTTCCTATCTAGCCCAATACTTTGATTTACTTTTTTACGGTCTTATTATGAGTAACGGTTGTTCTTTAATATTCATGGATAGCCTTATTAAGTTTTTTTGTAACTTAGTAATCAGAACTTGCCCCTTGTCGATACCTTCACTACCAGTAGCCCAATTCTATGACGGCTAGTGAAATTTATGAGCTGAAAGGCAGCATTATATAAGGGAAATACACGTAAACGCCTGACGGACAAAATAGTCTTCCAAGTCAACACGGATCATAGGAAACCATAAGCTCCGTGCAAACCCAAATTAGCGTTCATGATTAACAGAGGGCAATATTCCAACAGAAATAAGTGCTAGGATCACAATTGCAATCGTTTCCACCGTAATGGAAAATGTTTACATCGAGTGAGGCCATTGTGGACAAATATAACTCGGGGCTTGCGTCCATTACAGACCGACGCGTGACACTGAATTGCACTTAGGGCTTGTCGATGGTAATAAAAAATGGTAAAAAGACGAGAATCCTGCATCAAATTCCGCTTCAGAGGAGCCCAGCTGGGCAGGTAAATACATGAAGATGAGAACTTGGGCAAGTAATGGGAGCAGTACGGAAAATTGAATTTTCCCAGGACGTGGCTGCATGCATAGCATTTCGACGTACTCGTTAGAATGTAAACACTGTCGATACGATGGACGATGGGTAGGTCGGAGGGGGGAAGGTAGAAAGAACTTTTAAGTATATTTAAAATATTTCTAAAAGCTTCGAATTCTTCGTCTTTCACTTCCTTTTATAACAAGGATTTATTTGTTCCTTAGCGAGATCAAGATTCCAGATGATTCGACTTCGAGATGGCGCATCTGGCAGTATAGACGTTAACGTCTTGCGCGTTTCGCTCTTTTGACATTTATTTACGCTGTAGAATTAGTAATAACATTTTTTTTCGATCCGCTACTGGGAATCCTCATGATACACTAACTTTCCGTCTTTAATGTTACCTACACAGGAACAGGTAGGTTAGGCTACCTACGGCTGCCTCCCTCGAAACAGGAGGGTCGTTTGATTTTACGAGCAGCTTGTTGACGAAAATGTCTTGGCGATAAAAACTCGGGTAATACTTTGCCGTCGCGTAGAAACGTCCTTCATGTATATATATTTATTTGTATACACACCCTAACCGGAAGTACCATTCTCGAAATATGCCGAAGAAGCGAAATCGCAAAAGTGATAAACAGCTCGAATATAACCGTAGAATTCAAGACTTTGGCAATTGCCTACATATACGATACTGTATATGTATATCTATGTAGGGATGAATGGGGTTCGTTAAGTGTAATAAGTCCCAAAAAGAAATGAGAACGAACAGTGAAAACTTAAGTAAATTACTTCCAGACAAAAAATAATGACTTTATTGGTTTTGTATAAGAAACGAAACGAGGTCATTTTTTTTATGTATGTAAGAATTTTTTTTCGTATGATACAACATTGTCATAAATGACGTGATTTTGGTTACTATCTTATATTATACTTTTTAGATAAAGTATTTTTGTAAACTAAGATGAATAATTTTAGAGTTATTTCCGATGTAGTTAATAGAAGCTTGCAAACATCCATTCCCATCGAAACCCACGTATATTGCGAACGTGGGTTAATGGAAATTCCTAGCAGACCAGGTAGATACTGTTAAGGATATAGAATGAGAGTGAGTGTGTGTGTGAGAGAGAGAGAGAAAGCCGTTTCTGGTCCTCATTTTCATCTTTCTGGAAAATTCACGGTTCGCTTACGCCATCAGCGTGTCACGTCTCGCATCCGTTTCATTTCTACCATTCACTGTAATCCTCCGGTACATACTTGTATGCAGTAGTATATCTATATAGCAACAGGACTCACCATTCCCATATTACAGTTTCGTCATGTCGTGATATTCGCATTAATGGTCGGGTTCAGAAGTCCTATTATTTAACAACCCCCTTATTTTTTTAAGTACCGGTTAGGGAACAAAAATTAATTTCTCCTCTTTCGTTACCCCTTGAACTAGTCTGAAATAAAAACACGATTCCGCTCTTACGTAAAGATGCTACTAAAAATTTTTGGAGATTGAAAATTGTTCGATGGAAGAAAAAAAAAGTTTGCAGTTCATCTGCCAACAAAATGTTAAACTGGGTAAACACGTGGATACGCGGACGTGTATGTAGTATAGAAATACGCAATGGCCAGGGCTCTAGGGGTAGGAGTGGCTAGCTATACAAGATATAAAAAGTATGACGAAACGGATGGACGTTCGGTGTAAATATTGTGGGTGCGACGGTAAAACATTTTGGAGCGTAGAAAAACTCCTGGACCCATAGAATGGATGGTGCAGGACGATGCGTGTGTGCATTTATAGAATACAGGGGGAAATGGGAGATATTCGCTGATGAATTATTGTTGCAAAACAGTGGATCGCGAAATGGCAACCAGTGCAGCGCGAATCCACGCTGAATACATTTGTTTACAGGGTTTCCAGTTACCAGGCAATCTCGTTGAAGTCCTACACGTGTAAGCGTGGGATATTTCTCTTTTTTTAAACATTTTTCTTCCTTCCATTTCGTCATTTAATTTTTTTCATTTTCCCCTACACGAAGTTACCTTTTATTTTCAAGTATTTGTGCTCTCATCTGTTCGCTCTAACTGACGGTCTACTGATCTGCATTAAACGATTATCACACTGAGCGATTGTAAAAATGCTCCTTCGATGTGGCAAACTTGTTGGAAAATTCATGAATTTTTATTTCGTTGCGTCTAATAGTGGCAGGTAAATTTTGTGCTTTAGACAAAATTATTACAAAAAATAATTTTTATCGTTAAGATTTTTCGACGTGACATTGTAATCGACGATCGAATTACTTTTGTCTATTTAAATAAAAAGTTATAAAAATCACAGTGGGGATCGAAATGCATATTCAAGGGTTGCGTATTGAAAATAATAAATGAAGAAAAAAAAAAGATAATCATAATCATAATTATAACTCTATAGTAAAGGCCTTATTCCCTAGTGGATGTGGCTACCGCACAGCCACCATGGAAATCGTTTTAACGAAAGATTTTGCGATAAACTCGCCACCGCTGCGGCCATTCGATTACGCGAGGTATTCGCGGTGCGATGAGGCGACTCGAGAAATATCAATTTATAAATCCACTCGGTAGACCAGCCATTCGCCATTTGGTCTCATCCAAAATAACATATAAAGGCGTTATATATGAAGCGGGTTTATTATAATTATTCTACCTATACCATGGTAGCCATCCATGGAGAAGAGGGTTGCCTAATTGTAAGCCACTTTCGTCATTTCCAACGTGCTAATAATTAATATACAAATGAAAAATAAATAGCAAATCGATGATTATTATTATATGCGTTGAAAAAATTTTTTTTTAATTTTTTTTAATTTTCCATCACTCACGAAATTCTCGTCACGAGCGTCCAGACGCCACATTTAATTGCCGCTTAATGTCTGACTCCCGCTTATTTTAATCAACATCGATTTCATCGAAGGTCCCGATGTCGAGTTCTGCAGTATTTTCAACGTGCCGGCTACCTTCAAAGTGAATCTCAAATATCAACGAACGACTATACCTTATACGGCATCAGTTCATTCAAACACACCAACTACATGTCCTGGGTTTATAGGTAGACGGAGGTATTTAGGTTGGCTGGGTCTAAGTATACCTCAGGCCGAACTGTCTGCTGTATAGGATTCTAGTCATTTTCTCTGCAGTATCTAAAAGCCCCTTTGATGCGGTCGGAAAAATTGAAGTCACCGAAGACCTATCAAAGAATTCGCCTCGATTGTTTTCTTTCTGAATTCCTAGAGTGTCGCGACGCAGCTCGTGCACTTTGGACTTGCGCGAAGAATTAAAGGACATTGGATCCAGCTACTATATACCGTTATTTTTTAAGAAGGGTAGTTTTCAGGACTTTTTGCCGATTATATTGTAAGGTATTGGCAGTTATGAGGACACTTGGTGCTTAGCAGGACAGCCCTGATAAAATTTACATACTTAAGGTATACTGTCAGGACCATAAAGCGGCACACACACCGAATTTTCGAAAAAAATTCTGATGCGTGACAGACGAAATTGTGATGGCCTAAGAAATGGCCACGACAGGTTAGAGTAGGTTAAAACTAGAGCGCCACATGTCCCAAGGTTTAATTTAAAAAAAAAACACATTCGCTTGCCATTGTAGACGCCGCACGTCCTCCTAACTACCCTTTGACAATTTTATATGTATATATATATATATATATATATACACAATAGCCATACTGGAAGAATATAAGAACCGGTGCTCTTGTACACCAAAAGTCAGAGATCATTTTCCAATACAACAAAATGAAAATGCAGTATAAAAATTTGGCGACAATAATTTTTAAACAATACTCTAGAAATGCGCGCAATTAATGCAATAATGAATATATTAAAATACGACAAATGTATATCCACATCTGTACGTAAGGGTCGAGAAAATTAACATGAATTTCATTCTTTTTTTTTTTAAAGCGACGTATCCGGCGGGTCCTATACTTGCTGTAATAACGAGAGTCTTCCTTATGAAAGCGTTTCCGCCCGAAGTGCTTTTCTTCCATTTCTCACGTAATTACACGAAAGAGAGCAAAAGACGATATAATTCCTCCCTGATCCCCGGATATTTATATATAGATACATATCAACCTACCACGATTACTGACTTAAGAAGAATCCCATGTACAAAGTTCCATGATATTGTTCCACCATGGCGTTTCCCATACAGGGTAAAAATAACGATCCATACTATATCGACCACCCTTAATAATCCAATCAACCCGGATCGTCCCACCATGCCAGCAGTATCAATCTTTTGTTTAGTTTACAACGCGAACACCCTGTATATTATATCAATGGCTAACACGTGTAACATGACTGCAGTTTAATTAACGTTTAATAAATCGTGTTCTCGTATGTTAATCGAATGATAAAACAACGTATCCTTCCATTGTAACGTGCATTATAATGATCATACCGCCGATGCCTAAACGAAAGACGTTTTACGCGCCTCTCATATTGTCCCGTAAACGTACAAGCAGCATAAAAACCCACTAGCATATTACCAACAAGTCCAAAGTTTTTTTTCTTTATTAATACCCCCACGCGAATTCATACACGAGTATTCCATAGAGCTCTGCCTGCAGTGAATGTAACACTGAATTTACTCCCCATAAAAGTCTAGCACGGACACTACGCATTGCGTTTCATGGCTTATAATGGTTCTAGGTATATTTTGACGATGAAGCCATTACGCATCCATAAATAAGCGACGTGAAGTGTTTGTTTTGTGGAAAGTAACGACGCATTAAAAGCAAGGCTTTCGTACTCTGATATTTTAGATCATATACGAAGTCCATATGTATGTTCAGGGCCGAGTCATATGCACATACGTATGCAGATTTACACGGGACTCATGCACCAGCTGAAGATGGTTCTATCATGTGAATTGATAGAAATCAAATGGATGCTAAATTCAACTGGTATAATAGTCCTGAATAACCATGTATAGATATGAAATAGCGACCCATCAACCAACATAAACGGTGATCGATATGCTCATCTTATTTCCTCCTCCCACCTATATACGTATAGTCACTATCGTTCATCTCTCGTCGAAGCCCGCATGCAACCATCAAAATCTCCAGCCGTGTTAAAAAAAAAATTACATGGCGCGGAATCGATCCTGCCAACCTGAGAAAAGCCGTTACCTATCTCTATGGGTTTCTGTGGTGAGCCTCTAGGAAGAAAAGCATTCACTTCCCATGTTGAGTAGAAAGAGAGTCACTTCCTGTTTTTCGCTCTTCCTCTCTTTCTCTGTAATGCACGTACAAACACAGGAGAGTAACAGTAGAGAAACGACGTTCAAATGACAAAATACTCATTTATACTCGTCAACGGAGTTAGATTTGAGTTTCGTGGGTAAGGGGAGTGTACCATACAGGGGTGAGTTTTATGAGCGATGGCTTTACGGGGTGTAACACGTGCACGGGCAGCACGTAATATACCAGCCAGGCAGGCAGCTATGGAACGTGGAACATACTTTGGCACGCGTACACAGGTGTGTACGTTAGCGGTATATATGTTTGTATATGTACAATATATAGCCACATATGCAGGACGTCAAGAGTGCCAGCGGATAGAAATACATATAGGAGGATGGTTGGGGGATGCTAGAAGTCTGTACGGGGTGCAAGGTGAACCTCCTACCTACAGGCGGTCCCCTCGACGCGTAGTGTTAGCATCGCATACGTCACGCGCTAGAGAATTGGGCTACTACACGAGAGCTGAGAAGTAATCTATCACATTCGCGCCTTCGTTGAGGGACGCCAGGCATCGTCCTGGGAAATTGAATTATCGTGGAGTTTTTTAGCCCCGATACTCGACGGATTTATTTTTTCTTTAATTTTCGCATTTTCAATTACATGACGTGGATATGGATCGGTGGCTGGTAAACTAGGAGGATACTAGGTGCATAGGGGATTGAAAATATGTAATATACAATCGAAATATAATATAACAATACAGATAGAGATATCGAAGAAATGAAACTTTCGAGCAATCCTTGTTGTTAGATATAAAAATTGCAGGCATCTCCACTGTCTTCGATTATACTTGTCTAACCTAACTTATCTGACCTAATCTAACCAGGTGCAAAGAGAAAGGGTTTCTCTTTATTGAACGGGACGAATTAGGTTTTCTTTGAACGAGAGGCATTTAACGGCGAAGGAGTGGGATGGTGGAACACTGAGAGAAATTGGAAACCGGTCACGATAGGCAACCCCGTGAGCATCCCTTGCCAGTCGACGAGGAACCCGAAAGTTTTGAAAAGTTGCCGATCCTGTCCAGAGGCTCGTCCAAACCTATGAAAACTGTCTGCTGAATTAGCCCTAGCGTGGGGTGACTGGGTCAAGCAGATGTCTATGAAGCACGTGATAGAGAATCTAGAGAGATATATATAGTATAGTATAGTAGTAGAGTTGGTTAAGTAACAAAGTTATAACTATATCATGCATCCTTCATTCTCGCTAATGTTTACGGCCACGCGAGATATGTGCTCCGTTCAAGTGTTGTATAAACGCGTCTAGAAATTCGCACGGGAAATCCTCCTTGTATTTAATTTGAGTATCGAGTCAATTTCGTATATTTTACGACTTGATAATTAACACCATCCTCAATTACCATACAGACGAGATTTGGGCGAAGGAAACTGCATGAAGTGCAGGAGATTGCCTGACTGCACTTGCGTGTCTGATATCTTCGTAGAAATAGATAACAGTACGTAAGATTAAGTAGTATGTCTTGCTATATAATATTGGAGAAGATATCTTTACAATAGCCGCAGTCCATGTAGAAGTGTATCGTGTACAAATTTAATTATGAAATTTTCTTATGGGAGTTAGCTCGTTTGTAGTATTTGTTAAGTGCACTCCAATGCATTTACTTGTCTATCGTGTACCGTGTTATTCTAGTCAAGGTAAAAGCATTATATTTCCATAAGGTAATATTTATGCGCGTTTGCAACGTGCAATGACGTTTGGTGGAGATGAATTTCACTGATAGGAATAACTCTATTTAATTCAGCATCGAGTAAGTATTGTCACGATACGTAGGACGTACGAAAGGGAGATGAATGTTTTGGAGTGATCTTTTAAAAGAATGTAGGAGAAAAATGTAACAGTATATGTATATATATGTATATACCAATTATTTTGAAAGCTTTCAGAAGACAAAAAAGGGGGACTGATACCAACTTGGACATTTTACCAATTGACTCAGACATTTTTTTATTTTCATATTATCATGTATATTTCATATAGTGTACTATAATTCGTGTGGCGTCTCTTTGTCTTTTTTTTCCCCTAAAGAATTATTACATAATACATTATTACATAGAAATATTACATAAAGCATTAGGGGTCGTACAGTATGAAGTTTCGTGAACATATGATTAAGTCTCGATGTAATTTATTCTCTGCGGCCAATGTTATCGCGACGATCTTCGAATTTTCGAAAATTTGCACGAAAGGGTTCCACTTTATCATTTTATTATACTGAACCCCTTCTTATACGCCCTTCATCATTTTCAACCCCCGGTGTTTCGACGCGGTGAGAGCTCTCTGATAAATTCAATTAACTGACTGCTCGCGTGACTCGAAGCCACGAAAGGGACTAATCATCTCGAAGCCACCCTCATCGATGCTTCTACTATTTATCCGCACGCAGAGATATTCGCGACATGTCATCTCGAGCTTTAATTGTCGCCGAAGGTTTAACGAAGTTGAAAATAAATTTTTATTAAAATAAATCGATGTTTATCCAGAAACATTGTTTTTTGTGACTACATACATAATTCGTAATACCGAAGATGTTACGTGGGCTAAATTAAGCATCTATTAATATTGTACGGATGTATTTAATATGGGGGTCATAAGAATCTCGCGGCAACGACAAGTCGGATTCATAAGAGTAGTATACCCTTAACGATCGCAAACTGTGTATACGAGGTAACCTATTCTGTATAGTATGCATATCGTGGCGTACGAACACTTCGAACTCAGAACGAAACGGCGTATTTGCTAATAACGGCTTAACGGTAAACAGCCCATATTATATTACAGCTATAAATTACAGTGCGCTGCGCTATATTTAATTTGCACTCGAGTGGCTGGCGTTACCGCCGCGCCGGTTGCGCTCTTGAAACTTTACCAGTTAGTAGTTACCAATAATTATCCCTGATGCGTTCGTTGCTCGCGAAATTATAGCGCAAGTTCGTCCCGGCGAAAGTTTCGCAATAGGTGCAGGTACCCTAGATCCACCTTCGCGGACCCAATCTCGGAAATGTTATTTCGCAAGCGATTGGATCAGGCCTTTTGGTTGAGGCTGAGCTTGTGAAACTGTCGAAACCGGCGAAGTTTGCTGAAAATAGGTGATATATAAGTATTATCCCCTTATCTTTGTCCCATCCGTTAACAAATGTTGTAGGGGGTGAGCATTTTCGCAAGTCACAATGAAACGGCCTATGCAAGACTGACCGCCATTTAACAATGGGCTGTAACATAAGTACCTCAGGGATAATGTGAAGTTACTGGACAAAAAAAATTTGGGTCGCTATCACGAAAAGCGGATCAAGGAATGGAAGTCTCTCTACCCTATCCCGTTGGTCCACGACGATTAAACAGTGAATATCGTGTACGTCTACTGGCTTAATCCCTAGCACGATATATTTTCCAACCCGGTAGAGGATGTAGGCTGGTACCTAACAGGTACCTACGTTAAAGCGAGAGCTTTACGAGACAAAACGCCGTTGACGAGTGACGACGTCATGCCGAGAATAAAAGACCGTGTTGATGTCGCGATGGACGCCTATCGTCGAGGGGACCAACGATGACGTTCTCGAGAACCAAACAAAAAGCCGTGTTGTCGTCGCCCGATGGAAACAAAGGGTTATCTTTTTCAATGGGCACATGAGGCTCTGTTACCGCTTTAAGTGTCTCTTGTTTTGTAGATATCGTAAACCAGCATTGCGCTATATAGCCTCGCGGCTGTGCACAGATACAGGTATACACTGTCTTCGACATAATTCGCAATAATCCGGAGACAAAATCCAGAACGAAATTGCGAATTTTTCTTCTGGAATGCTCATTCGTGTTCCCGTGGTATGATACTACCGTTATTATGGCTTGCAGGAAATCTTGTAATTTTTCTTGATGAGAATTACAGGATTTTACCATCATCCCCCTTTTTCATAGGGTCGATAAACGTAATACGAATACGCGAATTATTACGTATGTATAAATTTCTACCCTCTGTAAATTACAGAGCTGTAGGATCTTTCTCGAGGGAGGATTTGCAAGTCACTCTGTTAATCAGATGGTCAGATCTGTTTGGTCCTGTTAGATAGCAATGGGGTTGACAACGTTTCAAAGGGACTGTGAACGGCTATGGTGTGGGCCATTGATATTTTAGGAGGTGAACCGGGGATGAATTTTTGCGAAAATTATTGATGAGCTACGGTCCGCTCATGGGAGTAGCTCCCTATCGTATTTACTTTACCTGTATATAGAGGGACTTTTTAAATATGCAACAAATATTAGGGAGTGGCTGCGATCACCATAACCTTTGTAGAGAACGCCATACTACCAACTGGCTCCCTATATACAAGCCATAGACGTTAGAAAGGGTGGGCGGAATAATGTTACGTCGGTCATAATTCTACCCCCACGTGCCTGCGGCATGTTTTATTAACTAATGTGAGACCTGAACCGCGAAATACCGTAAAGCGTCATAACTTCCTTACAAAGCGTCGGGCGTCCAAGATAACGACGGTTTTATATACTACGTGAGGACGTAACGTTTGGCACGCGAGATCGAGCGACTCAGCGAAATTTAGCGACGTTATCCAGGGATAACAAATTTTGCCCTTTATCAGATACGTCCTTATCGTAGGGGCAAATCATTTCCCCGTAATCAAAAAACGCTTCGAAGTTCCATCCGGAGTATTAACTAAATATAAAAAAACTCTTACAGACCAGCTTACATATTTTTAGACCAATTAAGGAAAACGAATCGAAATTTATATATAAAGGTAGATTTTAATTCCCCGGTTACGTAATTAGTGTAGGGGTGGATCTCTCGAAAGCTTAAGTGGCTGAAATTTCTCGCACCATTCCACAGGCAATGTCAATTAGTTAGACTAATGACGATGCGGGTCCAGATTAAAGTCTCGCCGCGTCTTTACGTTTATTTTTCTTCTGTTTGAGTGCGCGCTAAGTCGCAAACCCATAGAAGCGACAGAATTGTAGCAGGCGTCGGGACGCTCGGTGACGTCCTTGCATTCAGCCCCGTCCATATACTCCAACAACGTGAAAGAGCCCCCATATAAAATTTCGTTCGTAACGTAACTTGCATAATAAAGGAATTTCTTATCAGCCCTACGAAACCAGAGCGTAGGCGACACCAGGATATTGTGCAATATTTTGGAGGGCCAAGGGTGCATGCGCGGATACCCTAATATTTGTTGTATATTTAATGAGACCAGAAAATCAGGCCACACCAAGACTTTTTCCAGCGTCTCTCTCTCTCTCTCTCTCTCTCTCTCTCTCTCTCTCTCTCTCTCTCTCTCCCCCCCTCTCTCGCTCTCTCTCTCGCTCTCTCTCCCTCTCTCTCCCTCTCCCTCCCTCCTTCTCTCTCTCTCTCCCTCTCTCTCTCTCTCTCTCTCTCTCTCTCTCTCCCCCTCCCTCCCTCTCTCCCTCTCCCTCCTCTATCCCCCTCTCTCCCTCTCTCTCCCTCCCCCCTCTCTCTCTCATTGCGTAAGCACTTAATACCACCTTTACTTTTATTAGCTCTATCGACCGCGAAAACCTCGTGAAAACCATTCCATCCACCGCCAATTCCCACCTGTGGACTTCACGAGTAATTAATTTAGTTTTGCAATTTTCCTTCTGACGAAACTCTTACGCTTGCGGCTTTAAGTTTCTGCCCGTTTTACATTGGTCCCGATAATACTTAACTTCCTTCCCCTTCACGCTACCACCCTTTCCTTCCTCTCTCTCTCTCTCTCTCTCTCTCTCTCTCTCTCTCTCTCTCCCTCTCGAAATTACATCGATAACAGAGAGTAATCCTGAGTCGCATGAGTGGTGCTTACAGAAGAAAGAGGTAGATTCGATGACAAGAGTTATCAAGGCAGTGGATCTATGTATGGTATATACGGTTTGTAGTAATGCACAGAGTGAAAAATGTTATTACGAGATCAGTATGTAATCACATAGGGAATCCTGAGGGAATAACCTGAAACGAGAATCATGGGTTGGTAGGAAAATTGTAGAATTTCTGTAGGACGACCACGCCCTTAAAAAGGACTTTTCACTGAGCATCCCGGATGTATCCCTAATCCTAGGAACGTAACGGAGCGTATCTCCCCTACCCTTCCATCTACAGCGATAAGCCGCTCCGCGCTGAAAACTAGGGGTAAGCGGCTATTCACATGGTATATCTATATATGCACGCATGGAGAATGTGGCTGACGTGTTTCGTTCGCAAAATCAGTCGAAGTTTTATTGTACGGCGAGATAATAGACTGCGTATATATTCGTGGAGTTTGCGTAGGATGGGTCGATGATCGTAAGGAACTGTAGGGTCGAGTGGCAAATATTAGTACGAAAACTGGCGCTTGAACTCGGCGCTCCACCGACGAAAGCTGCTTAAACACCCTCCTCTGGCTCCCAGGCCCCATTCCCTCCGACACAATTTCACCCTGGCAACGCTACCGTACCTTCCACTCAGCACTCGGTGGTTAAAAGCTCCAGAGGAGCGGAAACGCAGAGCACCGGTACCTTCCAGCTGGCTAGAACAGCCAATTCGTATATGTACCTACGTTACTTTCAGAAGCAGAGAAGGAGAGAAGCTCCGCTTCTCTACCTTCCCTCGTGGCTTAAATATGCACACGTGTATATATATATATATATAGGCTCTACATATCTAAAAGCGAGTCCATGGTAATGCCAACTAATTACCGGCCGACCGGAAGTTAAAAGTGTGGACAAGCCAGCACTTCCAGCCAGCCGACAAGCGAGAAGCGGTGCACCCGACAATTCCCCTGGAATTAAAGTTCGCCACTGTGGTTACTATCCATTAGGGCTGCGACGGTTTTCGAGCTGGGCAAACGTGTAAAACTCTTGGTACTTTAATCCCCCCTGTCAACTCCTCTAACCGGTTTTTTTCGCCACAATTTTTTCAACTAACCACACTGACGAAAAACCTGATTACCCAGCGTTCGCTTAGGAGAGTACGCTATAACGTAGACTGGTGACATTTATGACGATTCTGAAAGCGAAATATCGAGATCGTAGTAAAGTAGGTGCCATTGAGAATTCCCGAAAGAAGGAACCCTGCCTCGGTTACGAGTTGTTTTTTAAACAGCTCGAAGGGGCTGGTCGGTATGAAAAAAACCGTATGACGGGGTTGTAAACACGCTCGCGTCAAGGGGCGCCATCCGAAACTGAAATACGATAGAAAGTTCTCCCTCGTGGCCTCGTATTTCCTTCTTCCTTTCGTCTATTTCTTGCTTGTATATCGGAAGCCGAACCGTAAAGGGCTACATGAAAGACGTTGACGTATTTCGTGCAGATTCCGTGTATATGAATATTATGTAAACAGGATAATATGACTAGCCATATAGTTAGATCGACAGATAGACATATCGTACGTATGGGATTGACGTTACTTACTCGTTTCAAAGGACCCAGTATCTCTTTATATATTTCTCATTCGAAAGTTACCTCACCGCAATACCACTCCAGTAAAACGAGCAAGCTTCAACGTTCGCGAAGAATATTTAAACGCGGCCATGTAGCTACGTACTTTAGCGCGTCATCATTTTGAAGAGATCCTCTTCTTGCGTAAAAATGAAAACGTCGCGAACACTCGTCGTAACGTTACTTTTTCATTTCCTCCTGACCTCCGGCTTATGTCGTGATGTCCTGGCTTCTCTGGCTGGTGATACACAATCCCTCCTGTCTACGACCCTTGCATGCTTGGCCCGTTATCCTGCGTCGTCATTCTGGCTGGCTGGTCGGTCCTGGCGCGGTCGCACCTACTGTCACGTCCCTTCGCGCGGGAATATCTTTTGTACGTGAGACTCTTGAATAAACATGCAGCCGAGAGTATGAAAGAGAACTAAGTATAGCGGACGAAGGCTGGGAAAACCGCGCTGTTACGTGTAAACGATGAAAAATGTTTTCAGGGAAGCCCCCGTTGGCGGCCATGCTCGACGTAGAACAAAAGGAGGTGTGATAAGGCACGCGTATATTTTTAACTTAATTACCTTGGCCCTTCTTACAAACACAACCATCTCGCCAGAGGGCGAGTTTTTCCTCTTGCTGGTAGGAAACAAAGCAAATAAAAGCACGGGCGATTACGTTTTGTTTTTGAATTACAGGCCGAAATACACACAGTGGCTTCGTAATAGCATCAGTTTTCATCCCACAGGTAGGTATGCCTGGAACACAAGACGATTCCGTATTCAATCTGCATGGTATAGCTATACTTACCTAACCGAACCTAACTGCCTATCTAACAACGCGCGTATCCACCAACAGCTGACACCTGCCTGCTTGCCGACTGCCTCTTCTCGTCCTTTTCCATTATGCTAACGATAGAAAAATATTCGAGAAAAACATCACAAGGAATTTGATTCCGTCGAGTCTTGACGGGCGGGACGCGAAGTTGTGACGTTGAAAGGTTTTAATATTTCTTGTTGAACAAAAAAAAAACATAAGAATCTCCATGAATGAGATTCAATTGACAATTTTCTCTCTCGCGAAATAACAAAGGATCCAACGGGAGCCGTTCATTCTTTTTCGATATCACGCTCGACCGCCAGCCAACCGTTACCTGGTTTTAAGAAAACTAAGAGGAGAGTAGTTTTCCAAGACAATTTCCACTCTGGTGGTGCAATCGGTCATATTTAACAGATCGTTTGATAGATTGTTTTCAGGGGTAAGAGACGCGGGGGGACAGGTTGAGACAATGGCGAGGGTGCAAAGAGGTTTGGGAGAGGAGGAAAGTGAAGTGAGTCGACGGTGACCCCTTTGGGGGGTAGCATTAGTCACATTCGCGCATCAGTCACTCTGACGTTTTCACGTGGGAATATTTAACTTGCTGGCAAATTACTGGTGTCGGACGCACCGCTGTCACGGGCAGAAATGAACTTTGTTCAACGTGACCCCCGGGGATAGATAAGAGTACGTCCTCCTACGGGCGAGCAGCGACACTCCTCCTTCGTAGCCCTACTGCGAAGTCCTTTTTTCAGTACGCAATTCGCTCTGGTACAGGCTGGGAATATCACGAATATAATACTGCCGTGAAACCACCTACGTACTTAGCAAGGCTGGTATTTTACTGTCATACAACGGATAAAAAGTGAAACTTATTCTCGTTACTGGGCGGCCAAGAAAATCCATATACTTTCAGGACGTATATTTACCGACATCCTGCGATATCAGGGTGGAGAAGGAACACGAGTATATATCGTAGCAGATACGAAAGTTGAGATAAATGACAGGAAGCGTAATTCAGCGATCCGCTTCCGCGTCGACAGCCGCGAAAGTTCGAAGGCGACGGAACAGAAGCCAACAATAAAACGGGTTTTGGTATTTTTATGAGTACCGAGGACGAGACGAGGCTGGGAAATAAAGTCGGTGACGAGTGAGCATGAGTACGTACAGTGCAGAGAAATAAGGGAACGTAACGGCGAGAGGGAGATAGATAGATGAATGGAGTCGGAGGGACGGAGGGAAGGAAGACGAAGAGCCGGGCAAAAGCATCGCAAGCGAATAAACGTTGGCCAAGGGCCAAAGACTCGGTTGCCGCTGGCACTGAAACTTAATTTGCGTAATGGCGTGTTTAAAATCTGTGGTTTGGATTTGTACTAGTCCAATCACTGGTGTAAAAAAAAAGTAATGTAAATTCACGTCGTTGTGTCGATCTACGGTGAACCAGAGCGAGAGAGTGAAGCGAGAAGGGAGATTCAAAATCGATCCATGTTATGGAAAACGTGGGTAGCAAACATCCTGAAGTCTTCGGCCTTCGCCATACATCAGGCGGGTCTACCGCATACTTTGATCCTTCCTCTCTAACTTTCCCGTCCTTCCGGTACACTCCACCCCTCTGAAAAACCAACCCTCATCCACCTTGATCCTTGAGGAGAAATATCCCGTCGGCCCACCGGAACCTCTCCCTCCTGCGTCACTCACCTTTCCTCTTCTCGTCATTGATGACCTTAAAGGGAACGTTCAACGAACGCCGTCCAACCAATTGGATATTTGAAAAGTTCTTAATTAAAAGTAATGGTAGGACGCACGAGACCTTATTGAAGCTTAGGACAAAAAATGAAGACGAATGAAAATACGGTTCAAGGACAACAGTCAACTTTTATGCGTAATGCTTAACCCTATCGGTGAAACGTGGTACTGCGCGAGGGACGCAGAATACGGGGTATCGAATGTCGCAAATCTTCCACTAAACACGCTCTATAGGTATATAGTCCTGAAGTCGTTAACATTCCCTGGGAAACAAACAAACAAGAAGTTCCATCGGAAACGGCCTCGCCAAGATGCCTCCAATGCGAGTTGGTTTTATAACGTTACATCCGGCTGGACCCACTGGCAGACGTTGCGAAAGAGAGGAGAAAGAGAGGAGTGAGAGAATAGGTTATGGAACAGTAGAAAAGGAACAAAGGAAACGCGTTTGATCGTACGGCAATTCTACGTTTACATAGAGTAAATACGTAATTATATACATAAACAGGTTATACCTAGTACATAACTAGATACACGTATCTACTATAGTCTATACTTGATATTCAGTGCTATGTGAAAACACAAGGCGATTCGTCACACCGCACGCTTGTTAAACGTCAAGCCGTTATCGGTCATTTCGAAGACGGATGCGCCGCACAAGCATGCGCATGCACAGTTGAAAGTTGAACAATTGAAAGTGCGTTTAGCTGTCCGGCACCGTAATTGATTCTCATTATCAGTTTCTAAAAATAGTTACAGAAGTCTGATTATAAATTTCTATGGAGTTCAAGATGCATCTAACACGAAAGCGGTACGTGTATTTGACTGGTGAAATGGGAAATCATGCTTGGATCTACCTAGGTATATCTATATATAGGGAAACCTTAATAACGTTGGGTCCTCGACTACGTCTTACGAATGCCCTGGATGCATCCAGGGATGACAAAGGCTATAAATCAGACGCTTCGCAGAAAGTAGACACGTAGGTGATTCTACGAGGGGGTGTAAAAAGGGGGAGGGAGGAGGTTGGATGTGTGTTAGACGGTCGAAAGAAGGTGGTTCAGAAATCACTATAAATGGTAATGGAGAGCGGTTTCTCCTTGCCTCTTTCTCGAGAGCTAAGAGATCTCAGAACTAGAGAAAGTAAGGCGTTCGCGAATCAAGAGTACTGGAGCGGTGTGGATGAGAGATAGAAAGAGAAGTAGGAGAGGGTCGAGGGGGGGGGGGGTAGCAAGGGGATGAGAAACCGCACGAAAGAGGGTAGATAGAAACAACCTGCGAAGAAAGCGGAAACGTACCGAAGAACGATGCCGGCTGGTTCGAAAATGTAATATTTCATCCAACTCTAGCGTAAATAATAACGCTCGTGCCCCGACGTCGCCGTCGCTCTCTACCTATATTCTACTGTTACGACCTCACACGTGGGATCAAGGAGTGCGACAATCTCGCTTTGAGATACATGCAACGCTACCAGTATCTCCATGGACGCTTAGAAATTCGTCTTCAGTCTTACCAGTGTGTACACGTGTCAAAGATTTTGCGACATGTCGCGTCTAGATAATGCTTTAGGTTTCCCACGTTTCCTGATGAGACTCTTGAGCCCTCAGGATATTTGAGAAGCGAGCGAGTGCATTACGAACGGACTCCAACGGGTGATTTGCAAATTGCATTTCCCATCCTATTTTACTCTGCTCTACTTTATTCAGGTATATACGGTTACGTGTAAAATATATATAAAACTTATATATGAAATGCGTAAGCTTTTTTTTTGGCTACCCTGTCGATCATGAATCAATATAAAAAATTAAAAATGGTTTGTCTCATATGTACCGTCAGCTCTAGACCGTTAATAATACTTCCGCTAGTTACTCTTCGCGGATTATTTTTATCCTTTTCTTTACCTCGCGTTAGCGCAGAGTTTCGCAAAAATTACGTCGTCTCGAGGTACGAAGGAATTCGTGAAGATCGAGCCTTGCATTATGCAAGTGGGATAAATCGAGAATCTTTGGTACTACTATGACGCATTTCCAAGACCTTTAGCTGTGGATACTAGTCTTTACTCGCACTTACGTGCATCTCGACGAACACCGTTAAACTTCACCCTAAATGCCAACGAGAAACGTGAAACGAGATTGTGGCAAGTAAGTGGTGCATAAGGATCCTGTTGAGTGAGTATATACATATTATATAGCGGGCACAGGTATATTTTATTTTCACGACCTTGTAGGAAATATCGTTTTACGGATTGGCGCCGATTAAAAAAAAATAAAAGTGGAAGACGACGTAAAACGGGAAAGGGAAGCGAAGGAGATGAGATAAGATTTAACAGCAAGTTAGGTTAGGTCGAGGGAAGTGATACCAGATCTGACGGGGATATTCGCTTTCTACATGGATAGTCTCAATACGTAAACATACCGACAGCATTTTTTATCGCAATAATCAAACATCGAGCATCTCTGCATACCTGAAACACAAAAGGATACGGGGGTTAGATATATTTTTCTTTCCTTTTATTTTCCATTATGAGATATGATAGTAAAATATACAGTTCAGAGATATCATTGTCTCTCGCGCATTCGCGCTTTATCTTTTCGCACGATTTACAAGAAAAAAAAATGAAAGGATCATAGCACTCCGACTCTTTTCATTATGTTTGATGGCGTGTATGTATATGTGGATTAGATTATTTTTATTATGGATAGATAGTATACGTATGTGTATTTGGCAGCTTATTAGTTACGTTTTTATTCATTGATCGGCAGTGATAATCGATTGGATGAATATGATTTATGGTGTTTGATGAAATTGAAAAAGGCCCTTCTATGAGAATGCCGGTGAATCGTAAGTGCGGCCTTATATAGAGAGAAATCAACCAACTGGTAACGCGTGAAAATCCAGCTCACCTCGCCATTACATTTTGTTACTCGGCTTAGCGGCACGGATGATCCATAAATTTATGAGTGTGGCAAATCGCGCGGCGCATTTCCCAACCACAAATCCCCCTTTAGTAAAAGCTTCGAGAACTGCCGTGGAAGATTGTTTTTCTTATTCGGACACAGCTTGAATTACGAGGGCCGGGCCCACGCTACAAATGGTCTCTCGACTCTCGACTTTGCTGCTTGGAAAAATGCGATATTCGAAATGCGAGCCATAAACTATTTGAGTTTCAAAATGAAAACGACCTGCATGTATATACGGCTGATATTGAACTGGCAAAAATATTGTAAGCGTGGATGAAACCTGTGTAATTTCATTCTTTATTCACTACTTGATCCCTTGGTTCGTCAGAGGGAGACACGTGCTGCGAAAAGTAATGAAATCAAAGAAAGAGGTATAAGAAGAAAAAATTGGTTCACTCGATTGTCGACTAACGAGGTACCGAAGAGAGAAGAGAGATAGGGGGGAGGGGGAGGGGCGGAGGGGGAGAGACAAATCCTATTTTATTTCAATTCAGACACTTACGGAATAAGACGTATTTAAGCATTAACGTTCCAAGTAATGTTTCGAAAAGCCTCTTTTTATATTCCGTTCACGAATTTTAACACGAGCTGTCGAATTTTTGCAATCCGGACCATATATCTAGCAGTCCGACGATTAAATCGTTTTAACGTCGATAACGTGCACGAAAATTTATTTTTTATTCTTTTCTTCACATTTTTTTTGCCTCCGACAACTCCCATCCACATACCCACCTCTCTGAACCACCCTCGAAATGCATCGGATTTAATCGAACTCGGCCCAGTAGCAAAAGTGGCTGTGCTCGGGTATCGATCGTCCAAATACAGTAATGGCGTCGAATCAACTAATCTTGGCCAGTTTGCAATTTAGATGCAATTTAAAAGTCCAAGACTTTTCTGTTCAACCATTCCACCCTGTATGCAATGTAGTGTCTCTATGGTTATCTGAAGCTAAGATGATTTCTCCGTTCGATACAGAGAGTCCTAGAGAAAGAAAGAAAGAAAGAAAGAGAGAAAGAGAGAGAGAGAGAGGGGGGGGGGAATCAGAATGCATACCTTGAAACGGAAGAGAGGAGCCCGCGAATTGACCGAACTCTAGGCAACCTATGGGAATCTGCAGAAGACAGAGAAATACATAGTAGGAAAAAGAAAGAGATAGGAGAAGGATGTATATCAGAAGGAGAGAAGCCAGGCAAGTTCGTTCACAAGAAGTAATGGGCTAAGCTATCCTGGGAGACTTTCTGATAAGCCATCCGTTTAAACTTGCGACTCGGTTCTCGTAAGGGTCGGAGAGACTAACCGGGCAGAGACAAGTTGGTGGGTGCATATCACACCGGAGCGCGAGCAAAACTCGACGGAACTCCGTTCCGCGGTGCATACGTGTTTCAAATAAATTCCTTCTACGTGTTCGGAATCCGCGCGTACCGAAACCCTGCGGCAGAGATGATTCAACTAGTTCGGTATAACCGGATAAGTCTGAGGCGGCAGAAAGCACGAAAGATAACTGTTCTATCCATCTGCACTGATACCGACTGCATCTTCGTTTCCCTGATATGTATGAATTAAGAAGGAACATCACAGAGGCTTTAACATCCGGAAACTACATCGGTAATGCGGTTCACGGTAAGCGGCCTACGCTTGTGCGTTCATCGTTTCAAGTATTAATGATTCAGTCTCTTGACTAAGTCACCAAATTTTTCCCATAATCATATCGCAGCTGTTATCGAATCGTCTGTTCGGAATAGGAAGCAGTAAACCGGAAGTCGATGCTTTTCGAATTTCTAATCTTGCAACGTTGAGCACGTTGCATCACCCAGCCCCTCAGTTAAGATTGCAGAGACGCCAAGATTGGATGATCGTAATTTCGCGAATTTCCATGAAGATTTTTCGCGCTTCGGATTTGACGATAACAGGATAGGTATTTGGGGGAGAGGGGGGGGAGGTTGAAGGTGGAAAGTTGCAAGAACCAACCATTTTGAAAACCCAAAATCGATGTTTCGTGAGAACTCGCCGTGATGGTTTTATATCGCGAGTTGACGACGACCAGTGACTTGTGAAAATTATTGGGTGAGGGGTGGTAATCGGGGGGGGGGGGGATGGAAAAGTTGAAACCTCTTCAGAAATCTTTCGATTTGAGTCGCCCTCTCTCTCCCTCTTTCTTTCCTTTAATACTTTTTATCTTTCTTCCTCATATACTTCTTTTTACGTATTTCTTTTTTCTTTTACACTTCCCGCACAGTAAAGACCGTCCTTATTTCACCGCCAAAGTAAATAGAGCGTATTTCTTCTGGGAATGACAGGAAATTCAATAATCTCGTCGTAAAGGCGACACTGCGCCTTGTGCGTCGTGCTGAGCGAGGAAATAACTGCACGTCGCAACCTTCGAATTTCGGTATAACGAAGATGCGTTTAATTTCAGCTGCGATAATGATCAAATTCTGACGAGTCGGTGCAAAGCACTCATATCTCACTCGCTCTAGGTACTGCTTTATTATAACGCCATTTTACGTCGTCTGTACTTCAGACTCGAAGTGCTGCAGTACTTTTGCACAGAAAAGAGCAACTTCACGCTCTTTCTATCATAGTTCTATAGATAACTGCTTCTCGTGTAAAGGCTGTTTTACAATGAATGCGAACTAAACTTTTCGCCAGTGGAATGTAGGGGGGGGAGAGAGAGAGAGAGAGAGAGAGAGAGAGAGAGAGAGAGAGAGAGAGAGAGAGAGAGAGAGAGAGAGA
>JASANN010000568.1:148756-168316 GCA_031762395.1 Calameuta pygmaea
TCTCTCTCTCTCTCTCTCTCTCTCTCTCTCTCTCTCTCTCTCTCTCTCTCTCTCTCTCTCTCTCTCTCTCTCTGCACTACTGCAGTGCACTGCGTTACCGTTTTCTTATCTTAATTCTTATTAATTTAATTTACTATAGACTTATTTATTAGTATTAAACTATCGACTATAAGCCTTTCGATGTGCTCTATGATAACGACTATAAACGATCTTAATTCTTTTAATCTTTAATCTCTATTTTTTAATCCTTTTACTTGTACGCATTTATTTGAATATTTCTGTTCTATTCCTTCTTCCATTTCGTGTATTTCACCATTTTTCTGTATTTTTTTGTATTCCTGCAGTCCTCGGAGGGCATTTTGCAACAGAACTGAATAAATCCGCATCTCTCTCTCTCTCCCCCCTACCGCTCTCTCAACGAATAATTCCAGGAGATTTGTTAGAAACGATCATGCTGATGAAATTCATGCCCGGGGTACAAAGGCGGAAAATTAAAATTAAAAATGATGAATCTTTTAACGAAGAGAATTTAATGAAGTCGCGTGCAGATAAGCCACTGCTATTTTAACTATGAAAATCCTACAGCATTCTCTCCAGCGCTGTACGATGCACTTGCAGCAGCACATATACACCATGAACTGTAGGAGCGAAAAGGTCGAAAGCCAAAAGAGTAGATGGAAAGGGATGGGGTGAGGGGTATGAACTCTCGAGGTCGGTGGGCCATGTTTCAATATTAAGAAGGCTTTGGGGATGATTTAAATAAGCCTGTAAGAGCCTGGACTGTACGCAGCCTGAAAAGTTGGAGTTCTTCAATTTATGAGAAGATGTCAGGGACAGCTTAGCGTCTTTTTTTCCTCCTCCTACTCCGTACCACCTTTGCGCTGCTTTTTAGCTGCCGGAACGAAAGAAAGCGAGAATAGGAAAGAAGGAAGAAATAGGAAGGGAAGCGAGAACTCGTAAGTGGGGTGGAACGGGAAGAAAGGGCCTGGATTAAGATCAAGTTGAAGACGCATGGCCTCCTCATCATTCTTACTTTTTTTCAGTAGTATAGAAAACTCATAAGAAGAAATGTTTCGTATCCTTTCCACGACGTCGAGAAACAGAAATCCGAAAACTTCCTGGTTCCGTGGATGAATAGCAACCTACAGTATCTCTACTCTATATGTATGCATACAATTGTACCTACGTATACCACATATATACATATTATATATATATACGAACCAGTATAAAATCCTAGAACTTTCGAGGCGCCAATAAAACTTGGGTTAACGTTGCGGGACCTCGGATTCAAATTCGAAATGGCCGTGTTATCGCCCGACTATATAGTATAGTAGCAACCGCTTAAGGGACCGACATAGAAACGAAAGTGTCGTCAAATCCCTCTGACCAATTCACTACGGGGCTCTCTCACGTGTCTACCTTTAGATATACGTTCACGTATGTATAGGTGGTCGGAGGAACGACCTCTACGATAAGGTTAAATATATGAGAGTAAAGACCTCGCCGAATTTTACAGCGGTCCCCTTTAGGTACCGAATCCCGCTAATACCTGGGTCCGCCGATAAACGGCGTTGTGAGGAGGTTAAAAATGGCCCACTTTAAAAATTTCACAGCACCTAACCTAACCTTGACAACGGTATAACAAATGGTACCTTTGAAAAGTGATTAATGGATACGATTGTCGCGCGGGTCACAGCTAGACAAGGTAGTGCTTCGTGAACCGATAGAATAAACTCATAGTCATTTCATTGCGTGACAAAGGAGTGTGGGTAAAGTTTAAAAAAAAAGACAAAAACAACGTGACGTGCGCGAGATTCCAAAATGCTCGGAAGAGCCAGAGTGTGGTTAGGAATGTGTCGTCTCCTCATGAAGGATCATCTCCTGCCTGCGTAGGTACCCAAAGGTGGAGGAACAAGGGAACGCGAAGAACGTGTTGAAGCGTCGCGCCGCTTCGAAACGTCAAGTCCTATTCGTTTACGCATAATTAACCAGTCGCGGTATCATTCGTCACGGGCATTTTGCCGGGTTTTAATTTAAAGTTATGATTCATGGCGATGCAGCGCGACCAGAGCACTGGGAGGATACTGCGCGTGGAGATGGCTAACCCAACAGTAGAAACGGCGAGAAAAAGTCAGACAGAAGAAACGCACCGAGCGTAATGAGTTCCTCAAGCATCCTATACGTTCTATACCAACTTTCAAACCAGTATATATACTACAGTATGTATACACAAGATGTATAAATATATATACAGATAAATAAATCGAGGCAGTACCAACACAGCTTCCTATAATTGAACTCACTGAATATCTAACACCTATGATGATGACAGCCTCTTTCGATGCTAATGGATCCGCGAAAGTAAAACAATGATTGCCGGTACCTTACACGAGAGTGAAATCATCTTTACGGGTGGCCGATTACGCTGCATCTCTCATCCCTTTTATTCAGCAGCATCAACCCTGATAAAAAAAAGAACTTATACTTCTGTCATTACCCACGTAAGGATAGCTTTCATGAATGTAGTCACGGTCCCTACATCAGCCCACACTGGCACTGCGCACAATGTTCCTGGATATACATATGTACGTACCTCTACGGATGTATACACAGTATAATTTATACCTAGGTCCAGAGTCATTTCACGTGACTGGTTGGTTAAAGCAACCTACGCAAGGTTTAAGGATAATCAGACAGCCTGTATCCGCCGTTATGTAGTTCAATACTTGTTTTCGGAGATGAATCAGCCTGTAAGCATGTTGACGCATTTGCAACCAACGAGCGGGGCAAGGTGGGAAGTACGAGCTAAGAAGGGAGAGTGACATTAAACAAAACACGCCATCGCAGACAGTGGTTAACACCTAGTCAAGGAACACGTCTTCTATCTGATCCAGTTCATTTGATCGTTCATTCGTGCCTACATGGATACACGCTTTAAGCTACTGCGTCGTCTTATAGTTCGATCGGTTTAAAGAATCCGCCATGTTGTTCTCAATAATTCTAAGATGATGATCGTATACAATAATACATATGCGTATATATGTATATATATATTTCTTTTCCATGGGAAAGTTGTTTCGCATCACGTCCTGCCGGGAATGAAATTGACGGAGAACGCGGTAAATTGTGAAAATCGATTGACTTTCCATGACCGATCAATTAATTAATTATTTTTTTGTCAATCGATACTTGAAGATAAAAATTGTGGGTGTCGCCTATAAAATCAATGGAAAGGATGAAGAATGTGATTTGTCGTAAGATTTCATCATTTGTTTTCTTAATTAGTGTACCGGAAGTTAGCACGAAACTATAATGTATATATGTATATACATGAACGAAGAGTGAAATTTATTTGTTTTATTTAGCGAAATCAGCAAAATACGAATATACATCAGATAGTTCGTTTTATATGCCAAGTTTTTTCTGCAAGTTCTTACTATATTCTTTTTCGTTTTTTATTGCGAACAATCTGAACCTGTATGTTACTATGCTCTTTGCGAAAATATAGAATTTCAAAGTCGCACGTTACAAGGTCGACTTGCACTTTTCGTGTAGAGATTAACGAAAGGTTAAAATAAACTGTTTTTTTTTTATGATTGTTCACAATGAAATAGAATCCACTGCGTAATATTGGAACTTTAATATAAACAGGCTACCCATAAAAATATGGAAATTATTCACTATACACTAACATCCATGTATTTATAGACAGTGAAATTCTGCAAGCCAGTAAAACAGAAAATGTAAACAATTTTTAATATCGGAAAATGAAAAAAAAAACGTATCTACGCGAAGACTAGGTATTTAGTGAATTCAATAATTCCTGAATTCACAAAAATAGGTATACATATATGACCATCGGTTTCACGTACTTAAAATTAACGTACGTATGCATATTCGGAATGTGTCGCACTCTAACAAAACGACAAGAAGAAGTATCGTCGCCAAGTGTCACAATATCAAGGAAAAACAGAAATGAGTCAGATGGAAGGTCACATAAGATACTGCACAAGACGTTGAAAGCGAAAATAGGCTTAGGAGCCAGCTGAACGTGGTGTCAGATGCGAGGACCACTCGCGTCTTATTGTTAGAGATACTCCCATATCGAATGTGACCAATAGCAATTTTTAATATGACCTAGAGCCAAGGAAAGAATTCGTCATCGAATTTTTCACATTTTCCAAGCTCTGTACAAACAAGTAATTCCCCGAGCGACGGTAAGCGTCGCGACACGACGGCGGCGACACAAAACGTGCCGCCTTTAAACACCATAATCACAGTAATTTTCGTAACGTCCTTGTCTAACGTATAGAAAGGATGTATATATGTATATATATATATGTGTGTATACGTAAACATAGGCAAGCATATACCTATGACGTAAGCGGTACACTCGTGTAAACCCACAGATGTGAAATGGTCAACTCTCACGAGAGAAGCGCAGAGCGCAAAGGGCTGCGATTTAATTCCGAATTAAGCCGCACTCTGGCCATTTTCCCACAGCGTGCACTTAAACAAACATTAATTAGAAACAACCCTAATTTATAATTCCTTGCGACGCTTTAAGCGTCCCACTTGTCCTACGCAACTGCCTTATGTATGAATATACATTATATATAATATACACATATGTATAACAAGCGAGCGCATCTCTTGCTCTCGACCACCGCATTAAGTGCATTCAAGAGACCCCTATAAGGATGATGCACTATCCTATATGCAACCGGATGTCCTGGTCTTAGGGTCTGTGAGTGCATCCAGTGCATTGTACCATCAGAACCCGTGTTTCGCAATTCGCAACACTGTGCTTCACCATTTTCTATACCAGAAACGATTTCGCCCTACAGTACCTAAGTGAGTGCAAAGTGAATTCACGTAACTGCATACTCATGAACTTGTAAAAAAAAATATCGAAAAAATCTAGTCAAGTCCTTCAGATTCAATGGAACGCGTGACTAAGGGAATCCGTTGGGTATTCAATTTTACAGCAATTTTAGACGTAAAACATTTTTCGTAATTTTTACACTGTATTCGGGTAAACTAGTGATATTTTTTAAAATGTTTAATTAATAACGTTTTGGATTCGATACTACATAAAACTTTGCGAACGGAATACCGATTAATGATAAATAAATTTCATAGCAGTCGAATCCAAGGAGATGGAAGTTGCCGCTATACTCGAAAAGACAAGACTATTCGTAACGTGCATTTAGAAAAGTGTTTGTCAGCGATGTTTCAATGCTTTTTTTAAAAATACAAACGTCGAGAATGCAATGACGCGTGTTAACGCTTTGCGAAATTACACGGTCCACCTGTTTACGTTATATTTGCCCACTGCCCACGTGCTGCTTTCGTTACTTTCCCCGCGTCTCGTGAAGTTAGTCGTAAGCTGACATAAGCGCATACTAAATTTTTCAAATGTGTCAGGTCTCTTTATGCTCACCACCTTGTCCGACGGTGTAAATAGCTATACTGAGTAGTATTTACAGTGCCCGATAGACATCCAACGGCGTAGCCATTTTACTGGCGCAGGCATAGTAAATTTTACCGTAGAAAATAGCCCGTAATTCGGCAATGAAAATCACCAAAGGCGTTTCGCGAAATAAAAAACCACTTTATACCTATAATACATATGTCCATGAATGATATCCGCGCACTTTACTTACAGCCAGACGCACGTCACACTCGTTTCCCTAAAAAATTTTGTTAGAGGCAAAATTTGACGATTCTCGTTAGTCACGTATCCCACGGTAATAATACACGCACAAGAATATATTGACTGTCAAACGAAAAAATGTAAAAAAAATTCAGCCACTACGAAAAGCACGCAGCTGTTCGTCCATTATGTTTAACACACGTATACATACACAGGTACATTTGTAAATCGCAGAAAGGTAGAGGGCTATGTGGGCAACCAAGTAACGTAGAAGAAGATGCATAAAGCGGTGAAAACGTAGCCAGTAACTATTTCTAAAGAAAAGAGAACATCGTGGTACACACGACACCCTCGTATCTAGGCATACACCCGTGTCAGCCGTTTTCCAGTCAGTGGTCGCAGATGGGTTACAGAAGGAGTAAAGTAAAGTTGACAAGGGGCTAAAAGGTCACGATGAAGAAGAGGAAAGAGAAAGAGAAAGAAAAATATATAATAAAAGTTAAATTCGCGAAAAGTCTTGCAAAGGAGGACGAAGGAGCAAATTTATTTTTCCGAGACTTTTGAATATCGGGATAGATTTGGGTTGCTTCACGTTGACAGAGGCAACGCAACGTTCGCGGAATAGGAAAGACGGCTTAATAAAAAGAAAGCGATTCAGTGCTTGGGATGTAAAACTCAAGAGATGGTAAGAAAGAGAATAAGAAGAATTAAGGAGAGTGCAAGAATACTAAAAAAAAAAACGAAAATAAGCATAGTGAAGGGGTAAAGAAAAAAAAATACATACATACATACATACATATATATATATATATATATATATATATATAATAAAATAAGAAAGTTCAGAGCCCGAAGGGGGAGGGGGTCGAGGAGGCGAAGTGAGCATGGTGACTCTCAGAGGTATTTATACAGAGGCTGGAGTGTCGCCAAAAAGCTAGAACCGACCCTATATATCGTCAGAGCATCGTACACCGTACCCTCCCTCCCTCCTCCTACCCCACCACCTCTTACCATCACTTCTCTCTCTCCTCTCATCTCATCTCGGCGTGGACCACCTCTACTCTCTTCAGCACCAGGCCAAGAGTACTTGACACCGTCTTGTGTATATCTATGTAGGATAGCCTGTGGTGGATATCTTGCATTGACTTTACGCGAGTCCTCCATAGAATACTTGGTACCACCTAGTATAGCCACCTTCAGCCCCTCAGCATCCCCCGACTTATATTATCCTTAGTTTATTTGCAAACCACTTGGATTCTTTTGACTTACACCCCAGATGAAGTTGAGGAGTCTGTGGATAATGGTCACGTGGAAGTTTATCTGTTTCTTATTTTGGGGGATACTTTATAGCTGATCTATCTTATATGCAGAATAACAGTTCAACGTATAGGATTTCTTTTAGCAGTACACAATCATGACTAGAATCAACTGCAGGAATTCATTTACGAGGAAAAGTTTGGATGATTAAAGGGGCAATGCGAAATTTCATTCACATTGAATATCTCTTGGTCACCACTTCTGGGTCGTTAAGGTATTTCGTTACTCGTATATAATTTGTGTATTACCTTTTCATGTGTTTCGATCTAATGAAACTTATATGGACGTTTCTGTGATAAATTTAATGGTGATGGTGTACGATTCGAAGAGTCATTAGCTTCTGGTGTTACCGTTGGACGTAAAAAAATATACGGGACAACGCATAAAAAGAGAACGGCACGTCCTTGTCATTTTTGCTCGTACAATCTACTTTGGTATATGACGTCAATTTTGTTATCATATAAAATCAAGTACGGGATATTCCATTTCCTTACTACCTAAGTAAACTTATGAATTTTCCATTCTGCTACGTGATTTATAATGATGTTTGTACAATAATTTGGATCGATACAAACTTTTATCCTCGTTCCAATATATTACTGTCAAATATGCTCCGTGTTGTTTTTTCTCGCGAAAATAATTTTGTGATACAATCCATACCAAAGGAATCGATATTAAGTATACACAGTTTTCGATAAGCTAAGATCGATTTGGATGCAAAAAAATATTATAAATTTGTTATAACTATCTCGTATATCCTAAATTTGTTACATAAAGTGAAATTTAGTTAACGAGAAGATCTCTTCATTTTCGTCCGACATTCAGGTCGTTTAAATCCGAGATAAGTAGTGAGACAAAAAATTGGATGAAAAAGAAAAGAAAATACACCGAGACAAAAACACCAATATGTATCGCTGTCTATATAATGAGATATTTCACCACGTGAAAGAACTCGTGTGGGGATAACCTCGTAAAATTAACTCGAACGAAATGGACAGCGACCTAATAAACCGAGGAGGACTTCGATCGTACCGAAATTCAACATGCACTGCCAAGAATTTGCTCCAACTAGATTTCGCGCAGACTTTTGTAACTCGAGGAAAGCAAAATACTCGTAATGCACAGACACGTGGTATTATTAACTCGTACAAACTATACTATATATCGATAAGCACTATGATAAGGAATGATATTTAAAAAAGGAGTAAAATCAAGTAAACGTATTTGTAATCCAAGACGGCAAACGAAGTGAGAATGAATCAGTACGGTTGAAAGTCAGAAATATCCAAGATGGTGGAACGAGACAAGAGCAGCTGTTAGTTGGCCCCAATGTCCGTTGCATCCACATATGTTACTCATACGTTATGTATTACGTGAAATAAAGAAAGTTCCGTGATTCCTTTTTCCACGAAGTTAACGCTGTATTGTTGGTACCCATTACGCGAATTGGTCCATTGCAGTTTGCTCGGTCATGCAGAAACTACGATCCCAGTTAACGCACGTTCTTTTGCTTCAGGGATAAAAGTCTCAGGTTCGTGTGAGTATATCAACGAGAGAAAAAAAATAAACGATTTCCATCGTTCTAACAATTAAAAATATATATCATGCCTACCACCATTGTATCGAAGAATTATACTGTTGGCATCCTTCTTCTCTATCGTTCCATCGACATTCATTAATGACGGTTGCTAAGGGTGAGTTTGCAAAGGAGAGACCCAAAGCGGTAAGATCTAAGCCGGAAATTAACCGCAAATAAGATCCAATAACGGAAGAAATTTCAAAACCCTTTAAATCCTTAGAGAGAGAAAGAAAGAGGGAGAGAGAGAGAGAGATTAATAATGAAGGAAGAGGTCAATTCTTCTTATATTCCCTAAACTATTTGTTCTCATAACGATATCATTTAATCATGCAAGCATTTTCTACCCGCAGCAAAATTCACCAACTTCTGACGAGATTCTCCGACAAATCTACGTCGTGCGTCCAAAGAGAAATATTAAGGGAAGGAAAGCTCGCGGAGAAAGGTAACGGTGATAAAAATGATGGGCGCTGTGGAAAGGCGAAAGAAACACGTACGGCAGGTATAGCAAGGAAAGAATCGACGTTACTTGATGGCAACGCTGAACTCGAGCAGTCTCACCCGTTGCCAATGGCAACGGTAAGACGCTTTTGATAAGACGTGCAAGACATTCATTTCTGCGTCTGCTCGAATATTCAGAAAAATGGCGGACGCTCTTGTTGGAACGCGGTCTACCGCGAGAGGCAGAGGACGAAGAAGAAGAAAACTCCCTCTCTTACCACCCCCACCCCACCCTCTAACTTAACGCTTAAGAAAACCTTGGGAGACTCGTGTTTCTTGCACCCGAGAGGAATGATTAAGGATGCGAGTCGTAATTTTTTTAGTCTCTATAGTGTGCACCCTGCAGTATGTATGCCAACCTAACCTGACTTTACTGGGTTATGAAACAGTACAGCGATCATAATGAACCAGCGCTTATATGTATACATCTTAATATATAAAAATCCAGTGTCCGTGTGTATGTTCCGAAATAACTCAAAAACGGGTCAACTGACATTCATGAAAGTTGGCATATATATCTAATTTGGTCCAACTTAGATAATAGGATAGTTATTATTCAAATTAATGGTCTCAATAATTAATTATTAATAAAAAACTGATCCTGCTTAAATCACTCAGCCACAGCAACGCGTGGCCGGGTCTGCTTGTATTATATATATTCATATGTATATCTGCTATGAAATGTGTGCAATAAGCTGCTTGTTCTTTTTTTGTCTTTTCCTTTCCTTTTTAAAAAGCAAATCTGAATAGAAGCGACGGATGGGTTTCGTCAACGACAATCACCACGACGGAACCGTTTCTCAAGCGTAACAGTAGTAAAAGTCCCCCGCTGGTTCCACCGTTTGACAAGAGCCAGACTGCCCGCAATAACTTAGAGGACTTTGCATGTAAAGAACTTCAATACGATACAATTTCCTATTGCAACCAAAAGTCATGGTAATCTTAAAATGCGATAAAACTGGTACAGAAGTGATTATAAAATTTAATTGCCATAAATTATAATGGAATATTCCGTACAAGCACGCATGCAAAATAGTATGACACATACGAGAGAAAATGCCCGTGAATGTATTTTTGATTATAAATTAGGCTATTCCTGTTTACCAGGCACGATATATACCTCACTAAAAGCGATGCGATATTTTGGGATAATTATTTTAGCGCCTTAGGTACATAAATATCGCGTCTACAAGGAAGTTCACACGTCATGGGAATGCCATGAATGTCCAAACGATGTCATGATGTCAGTAGTACCATACTATGATGTAATATACATTAATATAGTCTGAATTAGTGAATATTCTCATTATGTTAGATACGATATATAATCGACAAAAAATATTCGATGAATCGTATCACATTAGGAACTCTGTCCATCACTAATCATCAATTCCGATCGAGCCCCATCTAACGTTATCGGAAATAGTCAATCGATAAGGACCATAAACATATACACAAAGAACTCTAATTACTAAGCGTCACTGTTGTCGTTATAACAAACAGGCAACTGGAATAACGGAACTAAAATATAATGCAACCACCGCGCATACTCCTCGCCCCTGGACGAAATAAAAACCTTCAATTCGCAGAAGCGATTAATCGAATTATTCAATGTGACGTGAGTCTCACGCGAACCAGACCGAATTGAAAAGGAAACATCTGGCACTGCTGATCTTCCCAGCTTCGTATCGGCTGTCACGCTGTTACCGTAGATGAAAATAATTCGATTATCCACCTCGAATCGTTCAGATTCCGATATGAAGCAGCTTTTTGTTTATGATATAGAGAAAAAAAGGAGTGACAAGGATAACGGACTGATATGATAATAAAGGGAGATAAAAGAGCAAACCTACCTATTAGTTACATTCGCAGTGCGTTCAACGTGTATGAAGTCAGGATTAACCGCAGTTGCCTATTATCCAGACACATCACAAATTGCCGCATGAATATCCACGTGTAACCGGACATAGAGACGCGTGCTTATGCGTACAAGAGACACTTTGCGAATAATGTGAAAATAGGCACGTACGAGAAGCAAAATAAAAAAAAACAGAGAGAGAGGGGGGGGAGAGAGAGAAATATTAAAAGAAAGCATCGAGCAAAAGCTTCGTCGACAATATCGCGAAAAAACATCTTCGATAAATTTTCTATTGCGAAATATTATCGCGCGCCAATCCAACCTTGATAATTTTAAAATATTGAATTACCTCAACTCGCAAAATTCCTTTTGGCGATAATCCACGCGAATACCAACTCCGCCTGTATCCATGGGGTCACATTTTTTAAACTCTTTTTCGGCTTTTGCGCGAACAAGATGATGCGTTTCCCGATGACGTTCTCGGCGTCTAAGTAATTACGTCTTTTACCGTATAGTCAGTCTACAGTCAGACGCTTGCGAATAATTGCGATTTTATCGCGAACGTCTCCCTCACGCCTACCGGACGCGTTTCCGTCATCGTTTCTTTTTCACGCACCCACCAAGCATACACTCCGACTTCTTAGCGACTATTTTCGTTTTTTTTTAAATTTTTTATCGAGAGATTTTTTTTTCTTTATTACTATTTAAACACATTGACTCCTTACCGCACTGCTGCGGAAACGTTTACGCGAAACGCACATCAGGTATACACGAGGTGGCGAAACGCAAGAGAGAAGCGAACGACACTCGCGAGACGGACGGAACTGACGGCGTCGAATACGTCGGACTCGTTGGACGGCATGTGATAGTTGTTTGTCGTGTCGCAGCGGCGCTCAGCGTCGGGACGCCCACCACCTGTGGTACCCTTGTCGGGCTGTCCTGTCTTTAATGCTCCACGCAGAGACACCGCGCGCTCCCAGAGAGAAACACACGTGTGCATATATACGTATATATACAATGTTATATGTATATATAACATACACGAGAGAGAGAGAAAAAGAGAGAGAGAGAAACTAAAAGGAGAGACAAGAGAGAAGACAGAGGAGAGTAAATCTATTCCTGGCAATAATGGCGTCGACGACACATCGATAGGAAAAATACAAGATCGCGATCCATAACTAACCGTTAGGCAAGTACGTTCGAAAATCACCTAGTGAAACAATAGTCGATAGGATAACAATTAATACTCAAATATAAATAATAATTTACGATACGTATTCAACAGTCACTTTTTAAAAATATTCTCTTCATTAACATGTTGTTATCATGGTTACTCGTTTTTTCATTCAAGACACGACACCTGACGTAAAATACGTTTTTCTCGTACTGCAAGGGCTTATACTATTTAACAAAAGGACTGAACACGGCAATTCGCTCGACTGGCAAATCTCGTCGGTTCGACCAGACGATTTTAAATTAGCCGCCTCGACCCACTGACATGGTACGAGAAGACGCGAATGTGAACTTGGCCCCTATCGAAAAACCGAAAGTGCCAAAAAGTAACGAGGACATCCGTCTCATCGTGCTACGTAGGCCAGAGTCCCGTTTCGCTAGTACACGAAATTTACATGAGGAAAGATTTTGTATTTCCCGTCATCCTCCTTGTCGGACAGTCTGACGAAGAAGCTTTTAAGACTCTTTTCTACTACAGCAAAAAAATTTTTTTGGCGAAAGCTAAATCTTGGATCTTTTACCTCGTATATACACACGTTTAAAATAAACATGCGGCTACGTCATACGGTCGTGCCTTAAATATATGATCTTTATCAGTAAGAATTTGCCAGTAGGCAATTAGTCGAGAATTAGAACAAACCCGTCACCCTATTGGTCGACAGTACGCATTTACTCTTTCGGCGCGAGTTCTTATAGACGATGATCGTAAAAATACTGTAGGCGTCGTGACGTCCGCGACTTGCCAAAAGTCCGCATTCTTCGCGACATTTCGCACGAGCCACGCTTCCGCCATGAGCGCATCACTGTAGTCTGATCCTCTGCTGCTTCTACTACTTTGTTTCTTGCTTGGTAGTTATACATATAACAAACATCGCAATCGTCCTAGTACCAGCTACGAAAGCCATTACGAAATTTCTGGTATGACTCTCGAGTTTCTTCTGTCCTGTACTTTACTCCTGACCTTATGAGTTACAACCTGCGGGATCTTCGTTGCAGCCAGCACAAGTCCCGTTACGCCCAAGATTTACGACGGTTCGCGTTTATCGAGCGGAACCACATTTCTTAGTTCTTAGGGCGAGAGAGAATTGAATCGTTAGTCATTAAAGGTTACGTTACTTTTAATATGGTATCATTATCAACGTCATTGAGCAATTTTGAAAAATTGCAAAAATAAAAAAAATTGTATATACTGAAGAACATATTTACCCGACAGTTACAATCGCAATTGTAATTTATTAAACTAATTACTTAAAAAGAAGAACGATCGATATCAATGGAATTATAAATATATGTAAAAAAGCCGTGTCCAATAGAGTCCGGTCTTGGAACACGTTGGTGTCGCCTGATAATGTAAATTATGAGGAAGCCGCTCCATCCGAGCTACTGCACCGCAAATCCATCACAACGTTTCTCTGTCCCAGTGGGCCCTGTTGGTTCGTGGCGGCGGCCACGTTGCACTATGGCTGCGCGTAGTGACTCGCGGCAATAAATCACACGATGATGTCGCCGACGTGTTTATTTCTAGGGAAACGCCATATTGTTCATTCGGTACGACATTTTTGGCAGATGACCAATGCAAAATGACCTGTTTGCCAGATATGCAGTATTACTTACACGAAACTTCGTTTATTCGTCGTGCATCATTTAGTCAGAACCAATGGAATCGTCATAAGTATTATTACAAGTACGGAAACATTGAAATTTCAATGAATTACGATGATGCCTTAACGCCCATATAACACGATATTCCTTATTCAATGAAGTAAACAGGTATATCACACGAAACGAAGATACCAGACAAAAGAGATTTTCCCCAAAAAATCGATGTGTAGTAAAAACACGTGTCCCTCGGCACTCACGTGTTAATCTTGACACCTGGCATCATAACGGTACATTTATTCCACTATATATGTATATATGGGTAAAGCTCTGCTGAATAAAGAATCGCGGAAGCGACTATCAAGATGAGTAAAAATAACTGACGAATTGCTGGCAGAATGATGCTGCCATGGTGGCCGTCGGTTCGCTGTGGCCAAAACCTTCGCTTCTGATGGACATTCTGTTATTACTGTCACTCGAGTCCCCTCGGTCCAAAACATCCGCAGCATCCCCAACGTTACTATACCCAACAACCTACGCTCTTCCGTTTGCCAATGTTTCACAGGACGTTTAATGAGACTTTATATAACCCAACTCTCATCCCCTTCGTTTTCCAATGCAAAGAACGTGAAAAATTTTACGTTCCTTTTTTCCTTTACACTGAGAAAAGAAAAGAAAAAAAATGGCGACGCAACTATAACGTTCGTGTAAATTTCTTTCACTTCTAATCATACCCTCATTTTATTATTTGTACAGATATATTTTTTACGTATCGCTATCAAGATTTTAATTGAAATTCGACGAAACATAGCTCTTTACTCAGCGATATTCGCGAGGGCATTGAAAGGGGTTGGCTATGGACATATACACAGTGAACGGCCTTAATCAATCTTAATCGGCGTACGGCGCGACAGCCACCTGGATTTATTACTTCGTTTATAACTTAGAGAATAAAAAAAAGAAAGAGAAGATATACGAGAGTAGGGAACTCGAAATGGAACTTAATTCCGAAGAGCAGCGGTATAGCAACAGGATCATCTGCTTCAAAGAACTCGTCACTCTTATCCAAGTTTTCAGCATCGTCGCAAGGTGAGTGTAAAGGACAGGGGTAACGTCTGATAGCAGGTAGCAGAGTAAAATAGAGGCAGGAAGAGGCGCAGCAGGGAGAAAGCATAAGAGGCAGAAACCTGAAAGCATTGCTGCCACCATGAGAGAAAACGTAATTGTGCACTTCTTCTGGCTTTCCCAGTATCTTCCTTAGGAGCTGCAAAAAAGGCTGACTCTCCTCTCCCGTCCTCTCTTCGCTTTCTCTGGCATCTCTCTTTCACGCTGATGAATCTTAATTAGTCTCTCGACTCGTATTTCTAAGCTGAGAACAGAAGCTCCCGCGAAGAACTACGCGTTCCTGTTTCTGTTTCGTGGAGAGGATAAGTCGAGTGCTCGGAGAGCTAGGTGAAGTATCCAAGTTTCTTGCCAACTTTAGAGAAAGTCAGTAACACATTGCTCCCCATATATTATGTATGGTATAATATGTACAGAAACGTGCGTGTACATATTGTGACGTGTTGTTTGGACTCACGGTCAGACGGCGACTCCAGTCACCGGTTCAGATAACGTTCTCGCTTTCTGGTTCCCTTCGAGTCGCCACCCTGCTCAGAAGCTGCGCTCTCGGATTGATTCGTACAGCTACCCGAGGAGAGTACCCGACGGAGACGTCCCCGCGGACCGGCAGAGGTCCAGGTGAGTTACCGGTACCCCGCTGGAGAGTGACAAACGGCTGTAGAGCGAAGATAAGGTTTTGATACGGTTAAGGGCAGAGGAGGAACCCCCTGACCCGAGTTATGGTTATGTCCAACTGTCGTCCGATGCCCTGGGAGGATCTCGGATATGATACCTACCGATCCGCTAAGAAATGCTCTTGATTTAGCTTACAGGGACGACTCGAAGGAAAGGATAAGAGTTATCAGCTATAAAGATCTCGACCAATCAGAATGATTAGTTCCCAAATTTGACTATTCTCACAGGCAGGCTATCTTGGGACACCGATCGCGATGCCTCGTGCTGACTCGCGCTCCCGTGCTATCTGTTGATAGTTTTTCTATTTGTTTCCTATAACATATAGAAAGTTCTCTTTTGTGTAGTTCTCGTGTTGCTCTCGCAATATCCAGAAAATCCTATTAATTCTCTGCATGTGTTTCGGAGGTACAGTGCTGTGCTATAGTGCAGCGTCCACCAGAGTGCCCCCTGGATACAGTTCTCAGCCTTTACCAGTTTAAGGTTAATTTTCAATTTATTATTTAAAATTAAATAATGAAATAATCGAATAGAATATAATATATAGAACTTGATATCAACAATATTGAATATAATTTATTTTATAAGATATCAGAGAAAGATATTCGTTGTCTTTTTTTAAGGTTATAAATCGCATACTAAAATCTTAAAATTAATACACAAATAATAAAATAAAATATTACACTCATGTCCCATTCGTACTCACGCATTACCCATTCTAGCTGTTGATTGACGATTTCAGTAAGTGATTGATATTGCCGTAATTCGTCCTTTAATAGGCACGTTGTTGTTCAGTCAGTCCAGTATTTTAAAATTTCTCCAATGCGTTTATCCACGCTGTTAGAATTCCTTATTTTAATGCGCTCTTCAGCAAAATAGTAGTCAAAATAAATCCCTTCCGCCTGTATGAATAATAGTAATTCGAAACACAAAATAAGTATAATATTTAACTATTGATTTTCTATATAAAAAGACGTAGCTTACCTGTATGGTCTATCATCTCCAACGGTCCGCAAGCGAAAGAGCCGAGTCCCGTATCGCTTCTCGGAGGATTACCGTCAAAGATGATACCCAAGCTGGGGGATTGACGTTAGTGGACTCTAATAGCTAAACAACGAATGACTAAGATTTTTCGATCAGTAATATAAATTCCTATTACACCAGGTCCAGTCTGAACCAGCTCCGGTGAGACTCTCAATTTATTAATTGGTGGAGGGATCTCGATTTTATAGCTCGACTCATTCTGTTACATTCTCGATCAATTGCTCTCTGTTTCCAGCACTATTTACCTGACGCTTGCTCCGACCCTCACGACCTCAACCTAGCAGCCTGAACGGCCGTGTATTTTCTTAACCGTTCCCTCATGTTCGTGCATCCAGTTGCGTTTGCTAATGTTACGCAACCTCAAAGATCAGCACCTACGGTTGCATTTCTCGATTTTACGCGTCCCCCAAAATCGAAAGGATTCGTTAGGCTACCGTTTTTTCCGTTTGACGGAGCTCTCGTTTTGACGGAGTTGAGATTTTTCCGCCTTAACTCCCAGGACATACCAACTCGTCAGGTCCAGGTGAAGCAAGAATTGACTACCGCCCGCCTGGCATGCGGATGCACGAACGAAGGGTGAACGGCCGAAGGTAACGTAGATTGATTCTCGGATTTTTGTTGTCGGTATCGAGTTAAAAAAAATACATTACAATACATATACTTATAAAATATTCTGGCCTCTCGACGAGACTGTCATGGACGCTTCGATAAAAATTCGAACGGGTTATAAGTACTAAGCACGAAAATAAGGGCGGAACACTTAGGAAAAAAGTCAGGGGCTGCATTGCTCTTTCTCATTTCCGAAAGTCGATAGTCTCTTGTCTGAGGTTAAGCGATTAAATATCTGTCTCCTTAAGTTAGGCAGTAGTATCAAATGTTTGGTATTCTTCAAAGTCACGAAAAAAAAACAACCAAAAGGAAAATACTACTATCACGTGTTATAAATATAACAGCATAACAAACTTCTCGACTCTCATTATCCAAGTGAGGGAAATATAAGGTAACGAAGTCAATGTTATCTCGTATCCGAGTATATCTTTACAAGAAATAGTCGAGACATTCAAGACGCTTTTGCATAAGCGTAACCTGGCATATTCGACAAAGTACAGCATTTTTCTCTTCCGCCTCCCGCGGTATCTTCGTCAGGCAGGGAAGTAACATTTCTAAGGATCGATTCGTCTAAGGACAACGGCTATCCGTTAACGGAAGGGAATAGTCTCCTGGGAGACATCCTCGTCCTGCACCAGTGTCTCGCACCAACTCAGCCAAATTAATGCCTGTCCCACGCAGTAACTTACCCGCCACCTAGTATATTATACTCCACGATCAGCGTTCGCTGACGAATGGCCGACCATTTTCCAAGCACGAGTTGCCATTTCTCAAGGCGAGCGTACGCGACGTATACGAAGAAGGGCCTTGAAGAGATGATAGAAAACATTAGATAAAAGTAATCCGTAAACCGATGAGGATTAAATATATATTATCATATGTTTTTTATTTTAATGTAAAAACATAATAATAATATATAATTATTGCGTTAAGCCTCAAGAATCTATCATACTTATTATATATCCAGTATGTAATACTAATTCCCTAGTATCGCAGAGGGTGAAGACTGTATGTGTAGGTTAGCAACCGCAAATAATTACCCGATAAATTAATTAAACCCATGGGGAGAATCCCACAAGGATGAGTAAGTATCCGGAGCTTTTGAAGAAGCCAGAGCTGATTTATTCACACGAGGTTACGGGTTTATTTTCTCGATGGTGGTTTAGGGTTGTTGTGATAGGTCTCGTGCATCTGTAACGTCTGCATTCTTTGGCCGACTGCCCGCAGAGGCTTTTCTACTCGCTGAATACCTAATTCACTTGAGAGAACCGCATGGAAGCGTTTAAAGGTACAGAAACACCGCTAACCTTCTTTTATTAAACGCCACCGGTATAAGGAAGCCACTACTGCGTAATACAAGCCATTTCCGTTACTCGGTGTAACGCACCGTTCTACCAATAGTTTGCAATTGTTCTCGATATCGTGTCGTATAAACGCCTGAAAGTATCAACTTTAGCTACCCGACGACCTGCAGTCAACAAGCAATAAAGCCGTGGACGACGACGAGAACGGAGCAAGTGACACGTCACGACTTTGCACAACAATACGTCAAGTGTCCTTGGTAGACGAAGTGAAGGAGTCAAACCAAGTCAGTGCCAGAAGCCAATTACGAAATCCACGTTTTCGCCATTTTTCATAGGGTAACCAAAACAAACAGAAATCTCGAGATCCTCGTGGTGATACACTTAAATTTGTATCAGTGCAAGAAAAAGTCTTACGTATATATATTACGTGTTGACAACAAATGAAAGTATATTATTTTTTTTAACGTTATCAAAATTTATTAGTGTCATAATCAAGTGTATAGATCGTACGCCAGATAACTAGTCATCTCTCTTGGGTTTAGTAGCGATAGTGTGATAAGTGTTATAGTGCAACAAGGATACACCGGTGAATTAACATCCCATGAAAATTGATGTCTTAACGATCGCATCTCACATGTACGCTTTAGCTTTGTGTAAACTCTCCCTTTCTTTCTCTCTGTCTATGCGTCCTCTCGTAGATTCACATATCCTCTCTGGCACTCCCTCCAGGTCTCATTGGCGCGATAGCAGTTAACCGTGTAGATTGTATGTATATTCATGCACTATTGACCAGGACACCCGTTACAGGCGGCATAATAATGTACACGAATGGAGACCAGACAAGGTATGGGCACACGATAGTAATGGCCAAGTTGCGCCATTGTCCAAAGTTTCGTTGCACCGGGGCGACGGTCGTAGAGCAATGGCTAGTGGCGAGATGGAGAGAGAGGGGGTTAAAGGAGAGAGTGAGAGAAAGCCCTTATAGCCACGAGAGAGAGAGAGAGAGAGAGAGAGAGAGAGAGAGAGAGAGAGAGAGAGAGAGAGAGAGAGAGAGAGGGGGGGGGGG
>JASANN010000568.1:168416-191273 GCA_031762395.1 Calameuta pygmaea
GAGAGAGAGAGAGAGAGAGAGAGAGAGAGAGAGAGAGAGAGAGAGAGAGGGGGGGGGGGCGAGAGAGAGAGAGTTAATAAACGAGAAAGAGAAACAGCGAGGAGGGATGGTATAGAATGCAGGAGGGATGAGGTAGCAGCGCGACCGGAACCGGAAACTCGTGCAGGCGCCACCGGAAGTGACCTCGTAATTCTCCTTTCCCCTTTCGTCCATCCAGCCATCAAGCCTGAATTATAGGCCGCCTCTGAACCTTTTGTCTGCGCTTTTCCTGTCGAGAATTCGGCTCCGCCGTGGTCCAGCGTTAGAGTACGAATTTTCTGCAGGTTTATTTTGCACATCACCAACCCGCGGCGCACTTTATTCTTCTACTCGAACTATAATACGTACTGCAGTCACTTTACTCTCCTTGGCAACTGGTACAACGTGGTAGTGTAGGGTATACGCTACGGAATGGTCGCTACGTTTTATCCAGCCTTGGGGGGTTAACGAGACAGCGAATTAATTGGTTTCGGCTAATGGGCGCTGGACCCTGGTGGGTTATACCGGGAAGGGAAAGGGCGAGAGAATAAAAAATAAATAAATTACGATGAAAATTAGAAGCGCGTAATTGCTTGACAGCAGGAGTGAAATTTTCGGGGATGAGAGAGAAGGCGAAGGACGGTTGACTTTAGATACTGACGTTAAATCTCTTGATACATCTCAATTAAGTTATTTCATTTTTGAATGACATCGACGTAATTCCAGGGTCGACGTGGTGCGTAGAGGCTATATGTGCGACAGACATTCGCTCGAACTAGAATGAAAGTAAAAGGAGAAAGCGCTTTGGGGAGAACGGCCGGATAAAAAAAAAACACGGAATTAATTCCCGTTAATTGCTTCGAAGAACTTTTCCTGAAAGAGTTTTATAGAGAATTGAAAGCTTTTCAACTTCGCTCTCTCGTCGCTCCAAGATGGAATGTCGAATAGAGAATGTCGAAGGTATATACGTATATATAGGATTAAGCTTACTGGAGGCGGCGGAGTGAGCTAAATGTTGGCAATTCGGAGCACTCTGTTCCCTGATTGCATTTAATTACACGCGCCCAACCTGCAACCTCCTGCAATTGCTACATTGTACGATGGGACAGCTAAGCTTTCTATACATAGCGTTCTACAATGTTCGGCCAATAGTACGCAACGGTCCCAAGGGTCGACTGAAATCCATCTACAGGGTGTTTCGTGTTACAGGGATGTACATTGTCAGAGAGGGATGGAGTACTTTATAATTGTGCACTTGGTAGAGGTACAAGCAATTCGAATTATCTTTAAAAACAAAAATGAAGAAAGGAAGTTGGAGAAGCAGTGTCTCGCGTCCGAAGCTCAACTTGGCTCCGTATTACGGAAACGGAAGTACGAGCAGGAGGAGAAGCTCAACTCGGGCTTAACAACGGACTGGAAGGAAAATTCCGTAATTAATTCCCGTTCATAATTGGACGGAAATGAAGATTAAAAAGTTCCCTGATTCGCTAATAACAGACAGAGTACAAACGAATGGAAGCGGACGCTCGGACATAGTGGGGGATGCTGAAGGAGGAGGACGGTGAGTCAGAAAGACGCTCTGAAAGCGAGGATGGAGAAACGCTCCTAGTTTGGAAGGTAAATTGGCAATTTAACAAATTTGCAAAGTTTGCACACTAAAATTCACCACGGTAGACGCGACTAACAGCCTTCTTATTCTACAAATATAAATATATTATTATTATTATTATTATTATTATTATTATCATTATTATTATTATTATTATTATTATTATTATTATTACAGCGAACATACTCGTGATAAGCATCAAACTCGAGCAGGGGGTGCATAGGGTTGGGATGGCAGATTAAAAAAAATTTTGTCGCAAATATAAAAAAATTTTACTACCAAGATATGAAAAAAGGATAAAGCATATAATAAATATTAATTTTTATTTTCTTCCTTCCTCGTCACACGCGTGTCCCGTATGCTGTTATACCTATGTCATAGATATCTCACGAACGAAGAATAAATTTGAAAAACTATAGAAAACTTATAGTACTCTCACATTTTAACTAAACAATTTTCGGTAATTCCGTCACGCTCGCGCTCTGTTATTTATCGCCGAGGCGCGCGACGTCGCTTTATAATTTGCAGGCGAAACAAAGGCGTCGGCTAATCCGCGACGCGCGATTTAACCGGCAGAATCATTCTCTAATAGGCAAGTGGGGTGGCCTAGTTTCAACCGGCAGTCAAGAGTTTGGAACACGGAAAATAGTACTAGTAGATTATACCAGCGGCTCAGTTAATCCAGCGTTCCTTAAACGCTCAACTAATTCGAGAATCAGAATCGCGAATCAGAATGCGCCTGCGACACCGTCAACGGCTGTAACGACGCCGCGTCCTCTGAGCTCCATTGCTATTAACAAGAGCCATTTGGTACATATGTGCCAGAGAATCTAAGGAAGCGTAGGAATTGGTGAGAATTGAAAAAGCCTGACAAGGGAAGTGGGATAAGGTAATTGAAATTTTTCTTCTTAAAAAAAAACGAAGTCGGTAATGCTTACTACTCTATTACGTATATTTACTCTTCCGACTTCCGATACGAAGCACGCTCGGAATACACGTATTATTTCTTACCTACTATTTGCCAAACGTATATTTACACTCGACTCACTCTACACTCCCTTGATGATAAAGCTCTCATACAATTTCAGCACCTCCTGCTGATAATATTATTTGATTATTTTATTTTGTCTTCTCAACAGACTTTATCCATACAAGATAATAATTTATATCGTTATCTATTATCTTTATATAATATAGTATCTATAGATGTACCTAGGTCGAGTGTAGATTACCCTGATATAATTATACGAGCCTGATAATGCACTTCTCTTCCTCGTGGAAGAGCAGCTGCCTGGCATAAGTCTCTCGACGTGATTCTAAGTTGCGTAAGTGACACTCCACTCATCAGAGACCTATAATAGGCGTAGACCAGTCTGGTCTAGATAGATAAATATCTACATCTGGTATATAGTACCCCCCTCTCTCCCCCTCTTCCTCCCTCCCGCCCTCTCCCCCCCCCCCTCTCTCTCTCTCTCTCTCGAGACTAGATTGTTTCGTAAGGTCTCGTATAAATGCCGCTGCCAACAGGTATAAACCCGTGGTCCACTGACGTTGCAGTAACCTTCGGAGAGATGCTGGGAAGATTCTTCATTTTCTTAAAAAATTAACTGCTAATCGAATCTTGACAATCCCTCCGTAGGGAGGGATTAATGTTTCATCATCCTAACAACAGATGTCGATTCTTCTCAGGGGTTCGAAGAACTAGAGTAGCGAAAGGGTGGCGCAATGTTTCGTGTTGGTCAGCAATCGATCATAATCAACCTTTATTTCGGGAGTCAAACGGGTTTCACGCGATATAGCATGATTCCTTGATCGTCCTCATAGTATCAAAGGGATATAACATATGATATATATACATAGATAACAACCCTCAATACTCTCACCCTGTAATCATTGAAAAAACTAATTAGAAAAATCCTTGCACGTTTCTTCTAGAAACTCGGTTCCTTTCTCTGCGGTTAAGCCGCGCTCGCAATTCCTATTTCCACCCTCGTTCCTTTAGCGACGAACAACAATTACTCATTCACCTGATCGAGCGCCGACCTCCCGACAGGAATAGAAATTCTTAATTGAAATCACGTCTCGAATCAAGGAACTTTTATAATTTCCCAGGCGGTGATGAAAATGAGAAATCGTCTAATACAAAATGGAGAAACAAGGTGTTACCGGAAGTACAAAGCTTCGTAATTGCATAGAAATCCGAAGACTCAAAGATGAGAGATGAATCTAGTTCTGCAATTCGTGATTTTTTTTCCATCAACTTCACTCAAACATCGAGCATATCGAACGTTTCCATCTTTAATCGTCTATCGAAAATATTGATATAGATATGAACTATATATATATACTCAACACACATTGGTCCTGCACGTATCTAAAAATTTACGTATATGCATATACATTATATAATCTATCTCACGTGTATCATCTAGTCAAAGTCCCAGGCCATACCAGATATAAGAAAAAGAATGAGAAAGATGAGGAAGAGGTAAAAGGGTGAAAAAGCTCTAACACGGACATCCATCTCCTGTGACGTAATCTTTCTGTATCCCTCCGCTGCAGTTGCTATACCACCTTTTGATTTGATACCGCTTTCCAACTTATCATCGGTCGATTAATTTATCCGAGGAGTTCAGGCTGCTTTCAATTTCCCTTATTCGCTTAACCGTCTAGCCAGGGAGTTGTTCCTTCCCCATATACAGTGTGTCCCATTCGTATCCAATCTGCCATAGGTCTATCGTACGCCTTTCAATTCGTAGCGGATTCGCATTCTCTAACGGGCATCCCTTTGTTCGTCCGACTGGCTCCGCCCCATCAGCCATCGTATATATCTATTCAACAATGACGAGGCATAGGGAAGCAATTTAAAGCATATTGAGTAACTTCGTACGAACACTGTGACGCTTGTTTGTTCAGCGAATGTCCACGAAACTGCTCCTGCATGAAATGTTTGCCTAGAGAAAGTCAATATAATAGTCGCACCCCGACAAACCTGCAGCTAACGTATGTGCATCCTCGCAAGCTTGCACTCAAGCAACTGTATGAACCGTTGATCAAAAACTAAGTTTTGCGATATTTGTCGGGCGGGAAAATTTAAAAAGATTGTTGGCTCATGAATTAAAATCGCATTTTAATTGTACGGTATACTATCATTAACTTTATATCTAGGGACAAGTTTGTTATCAGTGCATTATATTCCATATAGGAATATCTATAGACATCTTATCGAACAACGGCATGGAGTTATGCAATTTTTTAGAATGTTCTTCGACAAATCACTTGATTTTTTTTTTGTGGAACTTGAAATGTTCAAATGAAAATGTTTCTATGATATGTGTATATATATATGTATATTTTATTATGTACAGACTGTACTGTATATTTCCAATAATCAGTAGTATAATTCGATTACATGTGGCGAAATAACGAAAACTTACAGAGTAGAAGGGAGAATAAATAACGAGTAATCAGCAATATGATATTTTCATTATGCATCAATCGCAATAATGTGAAAAGCCTTTTATTCTTAATTAAGAAATCTAATTATCTTTCATCGATTGTGTCCATTCGCGCGAGTAGGATTATAGCCATCAACCACAATCGTAACGATAGAACAGTTGTGGAAAAATTAATCAACAATAATTGCCCAACCAAAAGAAAAAAATAAAATTATTATTACCCATAATTCAATCATCAGCAACATAAGCTCCGCGATCATCAATCAGAATGTAAAAGCCACAGGCTTTTCAATTACATCGACAAGCAACGTCAATAACGAAGAATAGCATCATATTGAACTGAGCATTATGCGTTCAGTAAACTTCCTGAAGTTATGAATACTGTCAGGCTAATAATCATTTATGCATCCGATACTGTATAGATATACCGATTATAGGTATACCTATTCATCATAAAATACTACGTCATGAGTAGGTTCAAGGAATATAATACTATCTGCAACTTGTTTGAAGTTTGTCGAACGGATCATTATATCGAACTTGGCCGATAGAGTATAGGTACCCAATGTAAGCCAATGAAAACGCGTACTTGACAAACACACAATACTGACATAGCATATAGAAAAGAGCTTCGTATAAATCTCGGCAAGATCCAATTAACGTAACTTCCTGCGATACGAGGACTGACTGGCAAATATTGCAACGAAACGAAAAGTCGTTTCCGTGGCTTTTCGTACTCTCAGTTCTCTATTTATAATTATAATAATTACTTATTTCTCGTTCATTTCTCCGGACGATATAAATATAGGTAGTTAGTAAGCATATATACATATTTAGTCATATTCCCTATGTTCTTGTTATACTTCGGTTTAATGAGTTTAGCACAAAGACTCTTTTGCGACTGGGAAGAAAACACAAAGAAAGGATTCAGGGTAGAAAGGTGTGAGAGACTGAAAGACAGAAAAAAAAGATAGAAAAAAGAATAACGTCGACTTTCCAACGTCGTGTACGCGACTTCGACTCTAGGGTGAATATCTCATGAGTCCATGAGCAATTAGCAAGTCATTAGTACTCCTGGTAACGTAACAAGGGAAACTTGGATAATAAATGAAATCAAAAATAAATTCAAAAGCTTCACGTAACTTCCACCGCAAGGATGAGGTCTTGGCAGTGTCATTGCGCGCCTAATTGGACGTGTAAATTCATTTTCCGTTCGTATCTTGCCGCACCGTTGACTCTCATGTCAACGTCACAACGTTACTAGGATTAAACGGTCGAATGGGCGTGGAGGTAGGCACACGCGACAGGCAATTAACGACGTGGATTAATTAGTGTAAATATTAATAGGTATTGTATACTAGAGGCGCGAAAAGATATTAGTATTAATAATTGCAGCAACTGGCTAAACTTAGTGGCCTGACCTAACCTAACCTAACCTACCTTGATAAATTTTATTTTCTATATTAATTCTACCTTCTCTCCGATCTTGTTTCCAGGGTCACGTTCTAAAACAAGTGTAAAGAAAAAAAAATGATAATGGGTAACACATAAATCACTAGCACGAAACGGGATAAAGTTTGGTAAGTAGAAACGTGGAGTTGAATCAGGTTAGACCTATATAGTTTACAGGAGCAAGTTCAGAGTCGATTCCTTCGTGCTTCTCTCTCAAGGCGATTTCTCAAAACGTTGGCACCGGCTGCGAGCGAATGATCCACCTTCGATTTCCAATTCTCCCACTGTCACATTTCTTATCCCATGGATTCTCCATCCCCTTTCTTATACAAAGTGCCCTAACCCCCCTCCCCCCTAAACTTGCTTACCACCCTGTTCGCTCAGCTTGAATTCCGTTCGTTTTTTCTCACCTTGCTTCAGCTCCGCAGGGTTGCTCAACAGCCACAGCTCCGACCTCCACACTTCAGCCAGCACCATACGTTATACGTCTTGCCACAGAAATCTTATACTCAAAATCACCCTCAACCACCCCTATCCTCTCTACACATATTTCTCTTATGGATTTGCTCCAAAAACCATCCCCCAATCTGACGCCTCTCCCTACGAACCTTGTTGATTCGATCCTGATCCTGGCTACACGTGTCCGTGCAAAACCGGAAGTTCAATAACAGAATCAACTGTACAATAGGTATGCGATGCACGTGTTGCTCTACCGGTGATACGGAAGTTACTATATGTATAGAGCTCGCAGCACCATCGACCCCCTGGCGTTTACCCTTGTATTTATTCCCTTGAATTCCTTATGGATACTCTGCTCCATCGAGTCTAATCATGGAGGGTGTCTGCCCCTGTCGGAAAATAACGCAGTCTCCTATGCAGCTTGGTTGCGTATTAGAGTTTTCACTTTCAGCGTTAGGGGATGTATATACAGTGGATCCCTCTTGACGTAACTCTGAGCTAGCCTTAACGAAAGCTAAATAAAAGGATGTTTCAGGGGTGGCTTCGGTTCAAAGGCTGATGGGTTGACGCTATTAACGAAAACTCACCCCGACCTCCGAGATGCAACCAACCACCCCTCTATATTGTATGTACAATATATATGTCAGTGCTTGCAGTTCGGTAGGTTGCGGCTCGCGTCTCTCTACTCCAGCTTTAATCCTTGCTTAATTATAATCTCGTCAACGAGTTACGCCGTTACCCAAACCCCTTTATCCTCATCCTCATTCTCACCCTATTCTATATTGCACCCTACTTTGGTACATTATGTAGAGCCGAGCTTGATGCACCTTCAGCATAAAATATACCTAGGTAAGTACGATCTCGCGAGACAGAACCTCGAAATTCTTCAGATTAGTCTACATAAATAGATTCTGAACTCTAAGGGATGCGCGTAATCGCTTTGGTGATTCGATTGAGAGAACCCTCTAAGGACGAAAAAAGTTAAAGAAACAAAAAACCTTCGAATTTAAAAAAATCTACATTGACTACAGGTCTTCCCAAAAACAGAGAGCCTCAAACGAGTACGCAACGATCATAGTCAGTAATATTCCTACCGTTACCATCAAGACTTCCCCAAAGGGCACTACCACTCGTAGCGTAGAGAATTGATTGCACCCTATTTGGCCAGTGTACAAAACCTTCTATAAAGCGTTTTAGGGGCGGGTTTGTATCCAAGAGAAAGCAGAGAGCCTCCCTTTAATATCCTCAGGCATCAGAGGGTGGTGAATCCATTGAACAAGGTAACCCACGAGAAACGTACCGAGAAAAAAAGCATAGCAAAAGGGGTTGAACGTACCGATCCACGCTTTACCCCCTTTTTTCACTTTTTAATAATGAAAACCAGGATATAATTGGTCAAAGGGTGCAGACGGGAAAGGTTCCGCTGCTCGAAGGATGGTGGCGGTGGTGGCATTACTGCAAAACGATGCCCGTCCATTCCAACTAATGACGGCACTCGCGCCATTGCTTTTATACCTATGGAGCCATTTCAGGAGGATTAAGTCATTTTTCTCAACTCCATCCAAATAGAGAATTTACCTTCACCGTGCCTCTCGCGCATCCACGCATCGACCCAATCCCTATACCCACTTTACTGTCAATTAGCGAAGCGACCATCATTAGGTAATTTATTATAAGCGAACGGCAAATCTTTTTCCAACGGCTAATCTCATGCCAGGCATGAAAACCAATGAGGCTGTGTAGAAAATAACGTCCACTTGTTTCGAGTGCATGCGTATAGTGTGTACTATATATATACGCATAACTACATACGCTGAATGATACCTATATTAGATTGGAATGCCTACATATTACATCACGATACACATACAGACTTTCAAGGCTTCCTCGTCTCAAGAGCTCACTCTCAGTAGGAATAAACAAGTAATACTCAAAACACGTCATTGTTATCACCCGCTGTTTCCTCGCTCAGCTGTCCAACTGTCATCGTTACGAGAATATCCAAATACAGAAAATAATCTAAAGTTCTTTCAAGTGAAGAATTTAAGGAGAAGAAAAACGAGAAAAACTACCCTGATTTCCCTGGGCGAGCAGTCATGCCTAAACTGATAGGTAAAAACACGACATTCGATGAATTTCGTATGATCGATCTGGTGAAGAGCAACCCTGAATTGTATGATCCGAGTCACGAATTCGCCAAGGATGTCGTTCATAAAAATATCATCTGGAAGAAGATAGCTGGGGAATTAAATGTACCGGGTAAGCTTTTTCGAAGGGTATTTTTAGTTTTGCCTTTTTGCGAACTAGACCAACACCAGAATAGCTAAAGCATCCATTACCGGGAATATCGATTCGTATATTCATGGAAAATGAATAAGGTGGGGAACGTATGGGAGTTAGAAAGAAGTTTGAAGAAAAGAAAGAGAACGGTGCGTGACTCATAAGAAATGCAACGGTACGCCTCTTTCGGTTTTGCGGAAAATGCGCGAGGTAATCTCGTGCGAGAACAGAGAGCTCGGACGGAAATATATTTCTTATGGGAGTTCTTAGGGTGAATCCGAAAAAGATGGGAGCGGTACACGAGGAACCTGAACAGACCAAATCCGAAGACTGAAATCCTCAGTAGAATTTGTTTAACCCCCCTCCCGTCTCCCCCCCCCCTCTCTCCCACTTTCTCTCTCGGCCTATTTTATACTATGCATTTTGTCTCTCTTGCCTGTAGACATTAGAACGCTCTAATTCCTCGGGCTATTGTAAGCCAGAAAAAATCGGCCAGATGGCCTAGCCGCACTTCTCTACCTGAAGAAAGCGAGAAAGTCGAGTGAAAATAAAAAAAGTGATATCCAGTTTTGAAAAATGTATGGATTGAATTTTTGATGGTTCTTAGATTTTCATTTTAAAGAAACAGCTGAATGTTCTTCGATATACTGTCTGGACTGGTGTACCAGTTGGAAACTCTTTTCCAGGATGTCGTGCAGAAACATAAAAATTCTTTTATGTCATATACATCACGCGCATACATCGTATTCCTATAGGCAGTACATGCTGTAACTATTGCATATCGTTTATCATTTCATTTCTTTTTACTGGAAGAGAATGCGGACGCCCGCGCGACTCGTACGCTTCGCTTTTACAACCATTCTGGCTAAGCCCTGCTTTTACAACCATTCTACATCTTGCAGAGATCTACTCTGTGACGCGAATTATACAACATTCTGCTTTTAGTGGAGGCACCGAAAAATCTTTGGAAGAGGCTGCGTTACGCGTACACGAGAGGCATAGGATATCCTGAAGGAAAAAAGTCTGGATCGAGAGAATCTGTACTTTACGACAATGCCCTATCGTTTTTGAAGAAATATATGTAAGATGAAAAAAAATTTTAATTTTTCAATCAAAAATGTAGTATTACAAAATCTGACAGTATGCATATTTTCAGCGGGGAAAATTCACGAGAGAACAGTTGTGCGAGCAGTGAGTGCAATTCTCCGAAAAAAGAGAAACGCTTCCTCCGGTCCGGATCTCATTTCTCAAGTGGGTCTAAAAAAGAGACAATCTCATCCCCGAGGAACATACCAGCAGTGAATGAAGATCCAGTTGAGGATAACCCAATCCGTACGGAAAACCCAGTTCAGAATAATTCAGGTCAAATAAGTTCAGAAGCAAGCGACAGGTAGGTGTACCTTGCGTGACTCGTGATCTTCAGTGGATAACTGAACGGCGCCTGATGTGATAACAGATATCACGCAATGCCATCGGCAACCAGTAGAGTACTACGTCCAAGAATGTCTGAGCCATCGCATCTGGCGTCGAAGGAGGCGCTCCAGAAGGCGACGAACACGGCGCCGCGACGCCTTACGATGACACCAGCTGCCAAGAATAGGAGGAGAAACTCACCAAATCCAGATGATCCAACTCGCGCCTTCTTCGAGAGCATGGCCCTGACCGTGGCAAGCTTCCCGCAGCATCTCCAGGCTACGATAAAGGTCCAAGTGAGCAATATTGTTGCCGAGACTGAGTACGATCTTTCCTCGCCAAAAATTCGTTGATGATAATGGATTTAGATCCTCTGCATGAATATCTTTTCACGTTATGAAATCGTATCATTGAATTATTTCCAAGCTTCGCTACTTCCTACTGTATAGGACAATATACGATTTGACACTATACGATAAAATACATTAGAAACTCTTCCTCATACGAAAAAAGGAATTTATCATGTTCAATGTTATCTATTTGTCTATTAACTCGATATTCTTTAAATGCTTCTTTACGATCTTAGTACAATAATTGATCTCAACTTATCACCCATGGTTATTCTTAACAAGCGTTGCACAGATTAAAAAAAAATCGTTTATCCATAATCCAATAATTTTTTTCATATTTTATCGAACTTCTGTGACGGGATCAATGAAAAGAATTTCACTAGCACAGAGACATTTTTTAAGATAAGAAAAGATGAAAAGTAAGCGAGGCTGCAGAATGTCAAGCAGTGCTAAAATAAAAGTGAGACAAAGATAGAGAGGGAGAGATAGGGAGGGAGCAGGAGAGAGGGGGAGGGGGAGAGAGAGAGAGAGCAAAGCCTCATAGCTTTTGATCCATCGACCGTGAAAGCCGTACGTGACATTATTACCAGAATCACGAAGCTCGAACGTTAAATCCTAGTGCGCAGACAGCCGATATTAAATATTTCCAATTGTTCACTTCGCGTGAGGGTAAAATCGAGTTGACGGGTGTCGCGGCCCGAAGGGAATCAAAGGGAATTCAAATTTTTACAGAAGCCCCAATAGAGGGTAGACACGCTATCGATTAAGAGAGTGAAGTTGCTGTTTCAGCCTCTTCTCCTACTTTTGATCCAGATCCTCCACATACCTTGTTCCTACTTTGAATCCGCGAACGGGTTACGACTCCGCACCTAGGCGTACGTATCCACAGCTATCGCGTTACAGCCCGCGAATTTTCAAGGTTTTGAATATCAAAGTCACAACGGTGTGTACGTCAATCACTGTATAGCTTACCGAGTTCTCGCGTTACTGACACTTCAAACCTTTGATTTTAATTGAAATAATATACCGCCTCGTCTATCAAGGCAATTTAGCCACGTGATTCATACCAAGAAAAACATCAGGTGCTGACTGCGAGCCTGTAGCCTATTAGTGATAAGTACCTCGAAAATATATCTATATACATAAACGCTTACGAATATTGCACTAAAAACACATACGGTGCACCTATCATAGTATCGACTGTGTCATTCGCTGGTCGAACGACAATATTGGGTAACTTTCCCCCAATTTGAAAATGGGTTTTCCATGGATTCGTCAAAGTATTGATGGGATTTTATGGGAAGAGAAAATAACGTGAAGGAAAAAAATATTAGACCTTATTGATTCTTTTCTGTCCAGTGGTGCGTTTTTATAATTGTATTTTCATATCTTTTGAATTCAAACTTTTTGAGTCGAACTATAGAGAAGATTATCGTATTATCGATTGTTGCTTCTACGTAGAAATTTCTCAGTCGTTTCGCCATGATCGAAATTATATCAAGATAATCTCTACTTCCAAGGATATTTCTTTTGAAAGTTTCAATGTCGACGACAAAATCTTAGACCGCTTTGTGTAACAGCTATCGTACAATACATTAGGTTCATTTATTTTCCAGTAAATAGGAGACGCATTAAAGCCAGTACGATTGGAAATAAATTCTCCTGGGACTTGAATGCGTGTTCCTTTAATGTGTATTCTAGTCCGTACCATCCTATGAGTTACTGATGGTTGTCGAAGAAATGCGAGTGAAATATATATATATATATAATTGTATCTACAGTCTACCGCACGAGTTCGTCTTTTCCTGTCGCAAAGACGCAATTATAGAAAAATTTTCATGAAGTTTTTTCTGAAAAGATACCCATTTTTACCTTACAACGATAAAGTCCCACTGCTGTCTGTCGAAATAAAAACTAATGTAACTCCGGCGATTGGTAATATACGAAGTACCGTAGACAAAAAACTTACGAAACTTGATAGTACATTATTAAAAAACCTTCCGTACCTTAAGATGAAGAAGGAAGAGAAATTCTTCATTTTCCCGTGTCTCACTAATGTTTCCAAGTTTTTCACACGACACGTCACTGGGCGACTCGAAAGCGATGATCAGACTTGGCGACACTGGATCCACGAATTAGCTTATAGTAAAAATACCATTTTACTCCCCGCTGCTATCGTCAGATCTGATATGTCGACTCACACGCGATCATTTACACCGGTTATGTCATAAGTAATTGAACAACGCGAATTTGGCGGTAATTAATTTCGAGATTAATTTCTCTATGCGATCTCTAATAACATTCGATTTCAAATCGATACGCAGCATCCTATCCTTTCGCCATTTCGCCAATCTCTTAGCGTTCGTTTAAACCTTACTTTATTTGCGTGTCTGATACTCGATACAGTCTCTGACATCTCACGATATTAGATAACCAATCACGCGTTTCCTGATACGAAACATTCGTGCGTCTCTTGCTGCACCAAGCGCGCGCGAAATACACCTACGATATAACACCAATGACTTAAGGATTTAATCATTTACACATACGGTCAAGCGATAAGGGATAATAACACGCGCGTAAAACACCATCGCACATATTCGTCGTTATCGTCGGACGGCCACGAGAGCTTTACGTCTCATCTTTTGCGAAAATAGAAAAAAAAAACGAAGCACGAAGAATCGATAGACGTTGGGTCGTCGCCTGGGATTATTACAATCACGAGCATAAAGCTGATAATGAGTAAGTTTGGGTATTACGTTATCGGTAGGAATAACGCGAGTCTATTTACGCGAAAAGAAAATTTTTTTTGAAGTCACCTCAGCTTATTTGTTTAAGTGCGTATCCGTTAACGAACAGGATCGAATTTCAAGGACACTCGCGTATTCCAAGGGAGGGGGACGTGATTATTCTCGAACGATCAATTGATTAGTCTTGAGTGTCCGGATAATCGAATCTGCTTTACCACTGCGCTATTTCCATATTTCTTCTCCAATATGTCGCTCTGCGTCTTATTCGTCGATTTGATGCGGTAGGAAAACCGACCAGTCGACGTTCGCACATTCCATTGACACTCGACGCGTCGTCCTTTACACTCACAGGAGCATCCCTCAGGATGGCGAATCTTCGGCATCCTCTTGGAAGCACGACTACCCTCGCGAAAAGGATCGCTAAGGGTGAGAATAATAATCCACGGCACATAGAAGGGGTTTGTTGATCGATCCTCGATCTTTCGATCGATCAAAATCACATTGGCTGAGTCAGGGTAATGAACGTGGAACAAAAAATAGTGTCTAATCTCAAGCAGTTTAGAAACCCAGTACAAGATCGACGAATTTCAATAAAGAAATTCCTCGACGAAATTCCTTTAGTAAAATCGCACGTTAAACTTGGCTAGACTGCCATTCCGTTCTTGTATCATCCTCGAGCACTCTGTACACACACCAACAGCCTCATTACATACAGTTCGAATAACTGATAATCTTGTCTTTATTTCTTGTTCTATCGATAAAGGAAACAACACGTATGGTTAGTATCGATTAATACTCCAGCAACGTTCCACACTAGACTAAGCACCAAATCGTTGCACAAATAAAATAAATAAGACCGGGATTATCCAGCGTCAGTCGTGCACCGAATTCCAATCGAACAGCCACTGAGACGAGAAGAAGAATAAGAAGAACAACAACAACAACAACAACAACCTGTTAATCACGTATCTATGTCTATTCTCTATCACGAGAGCGTAACTAGTATAGCCAGAGAGCACCAGAATATACAGATGCTCGGATCACGTCGTTATTTCCCTCGTTACATTGGACGGCAGTAGCGTGGAGCTACATCGCGAACGATCCTCCAGCCTCGACGAATCACGCTCGACTCCAGGACTCGGGCGCGACGACGACGCCAACGTCGACGACGACGACGCCGTTGAGAGTAGAAGCGACAGTGGCGGCAACGACGACGGTTTCTACCGCAACGGGAACAACCAGCTGTATGATTTTCCACCTGATTCAAATTGATATCAGCAATCCTTCTGGCAAATTTATTAAACCAATTTTCTGTGATAATCCTCTCTTGATAATACACCGTGTTATTGTTGTTCCTGTTTTGTTTAGTGACAAAACTAAATCTTGATTCTTGTTTTTCTAGTTGCTGCTGATGCTGTTGTTCAAGGTATACTATGGAGACTTGTACTACTAATGCCGGTGGCAACACTACTGGTAGTGCTTGGTTGATCGGTTGTTCGATTGTTCGGTTATTCGACCGATGCAGGTGGCTGGCGGATGTGCCGGAGTGCGAGTTTACGGCGGAATGAGAGGAAAGCTGAGCTTAGGGGACCACAGCGTGGCATTGCCGACTGCGATGAGCGAGAGAGTTGGGCGTTATCGACCCATCCACAAAGCTATATTCAACTACGATACGTAGGTACGCAGTTGGGTGCGTGAATGCGTGGAATATATATATATATATAAAGTACTAAAAGCGTATAGATGCGTAGCTACGTAGTATAGTTAATAGTATAGGCACAGCCGCGCACTCCGGATCCATTTTTACCGACAAACGACTTTAGAGCCCCCATTTCCACGAGTGGCCTTTTCCGTCGGCAGGGCTTCGAGGGGGCGACGTTTTTTCGCGATTATAGACGGCCCCTAGGACTACGCCCAGCCACGTAGCCAAGTCCTCTCTACGTGGTAGGGATACCGATTCGTATAAGATGCCTCTGTACTCCGGCCGAATGTCGATCGGGTTTATCCGCTCTTGAGAGAAGGGAGGAAATGAAGGTTTGCCGTGGTAAAAGCTACTGGCTACTTCTTATTTAGAAAAAAAGGGAAGGATGCTACTATGGCTATATACCGGAAGTACTAAGGAACTTCGACCTGGATTAAATTCTGTCTGAAAGATACTAAAAAATAAAGAAAAGGGTACCGCGTAGCAGGATGGCTTATGGAGGATCTGTGAATGAGGGTTCGATCGAATACTTCTATGAGATTGATGCGTTTCGAGAAGCACTAGATTGAAAATTGAAGTTTTTTTTAGTAAAAACTCAATATCACAGCTTCGTTCCCATTGAATATTTATATTTTTACTTGATTTTTTCTTTTTCTTTATACATAAACTTAGCTATAGGTGTTACTGGAAATCCAACGCGATACGGTGAACGCAATGCGGTCTGATTATATCAAACATGTAATTCCAGTGCGTCCTCTGCGAGGTCAAATAATGGCACGTACCTACTACGTTCGCACGCGTGATGCGCGTCCACCAGGGACAACGCGAGAGCCAAAATTAAATTTGTCCAGCCGGATTACCACGGCTGTGCTGTGGTTTTAATTATTTTAAATTATTCTCTGTATTCCCTTTTTCACTCTTTCTTCTAAGCGGCCGCGTTTCTCACCTGCCATCCATACATTCCACCTCTTTTGAGTCTTCAGTAGGTACTCACTGTGTTATAGTCAGACATTTTCAAAGCTACCCTAGTACTGCCATATAGGCATGACCCTGTGAACGTTATAATTTCACTTTTTCATTTCAGTCGTTCTACTAAGGTATCGTGCTTATCCGTTACCCTTTTCCTCTTATGCCGCTACGTAGTGAAAATAAATAATTAAAAATATTCCAACTACAAGTGTTTGCATAACGGAGATGTATGTACATTTAAGGTGAAACGGTGCACGATTTTGAAAATCTGATGTGATAACCATTGAATGTGTTTTGATTGCGTATCAATTGTGTAAATTATTATTGTTCGATTAATTTTCACTCGCAAATAGAAATAAATAATTTTTGGCGTTTCGAATAATATCGAAAATAGGTTAAATGCAAAAGTCATAGAGGAAAAAAAAAAGAAATGGGATGAAAAAAAGTTTATACGGCTAGCACGCATAATAAAGGAGATATTTGTGTTCGAAATTTGGTAACTTTTTGACAGATTTTCGATACTGGCCTTAGCTTTGGGCAACAGCTTCACGCCGAACATGCGATTCGCAATTATCTTGAAGTACACGTTCAGTCAGACGTAACCCTGTATACGATGGCTAAAATGTATTGCAATGCTGTTATTGTTATTAAAAGTTATAAGTCTATATATTTTATTTTTAATTCTACGTGTTACTCGCCATAGAATTTGGGGTCTACGAGAGTCTTTGAGATTTGAAGTGTCCCTGGTCGTAGCTTGTGCAGCCTTACGCGTTTCTGGTTGCAACCTCAGTAGCCTTCGCAAGCTTAGCAGTCTTAGGTTTTCCAGCCCTGGCGGAATTTTGCAAATTCCACACCCTCTAGCGGAACTATCTAAAACCCTCCTCGCGAAAATACAATTTTAGGAAATAATTTATCGAATTCTTGATTCGTGCCCTTGATACGAGCGGAATTTTTCAGAACTATCGTGGATGCTTAACAGCGCCATCTGGTGGAATTTTTCGGAATTATAAAATGTGTTCCGCACGAAAATGCAATTTTAGGAGATATTGTAATTTATCGAATTCTCGATACCGCCCCTCGCGTAATTTTTCAGAACTGTCGTGAGTGTTTAATTGTGCCACCTGGTCAACTTCTCTGGAACTAACAAAAAAGGTCCCCATGAAAGTGCATGTCTCGAGTTCTTGTTTGACGCCTCCTAGGAGAATTTTCCTGAATTATCGAAAATGCTTAATAGCACCATCTCGTGGAATTTTTTCGAACTAATGAAACTATTTCTCATGGAAATATTGTATAATGTCTGAAATTTTTTATTCGGCTAGGAGATATGAAAAGACAATAATTCGAGGCATGCATTCTCATAGTGAGTATTTTTGTTATTTCCGGAAATTTCCAGCAGATGATGCTGTTAAATACCTACGATAGTTCAGAATAATTTCACTAGGAGACGTGGATTTCGAAAAATTCCGCTAGGGATAAAAAGCGTAAGGCTGCTAAGACTGCGACCAGAAGAACGTAAGACTGCAAAAGTTACGACCAGGAACGCTCCAAATTCCAAAGTAGACCTCAAAATCTATAGCAAGGAACACGGAGAGTTCAAAATAAAATATGTAGACTTATAAGTTTTAATAAAAATAACAGCATTGCAATACATTTTAGCCATCGTATACCAGTTTGCGTCTAACTGAGCGCGTACCTCAAAATAATTTCGAATCGCATGTTCGGCGTGAAGCTGCTAAGGCGGTTCCGCCAGTATCGGAAATCTGTCAAAAAGTTACCAAATTTCGAACATAAATTATTATTATATTTGCTAACATTTATTATGTTTGCTATCCGTATAAACTTCTTCCTCATCTCTATTCATTTCTCCTTGCTTTTATAACTTTTGCATTTAACTTCGTTAGATATCATTTGAAATGGCGTAAACAATTTATTTTTATTTTCGAGTGGAAACTAAACGAACAATAATAATTTTCGCAAGCGATACGCAATCAAAAAACAATCATTGTCACATCAAATTTTCAAAATCGTGGACCGCAAACCGCAAGCGTGCATCTTATCTGACACACTGTGTATATGATGGCTGTACACACTTGGCGAACATAAGCGCGTTATGATCTACATTTAGCGACCTAACGAAGATCTGCTCTCACTGACAATGAGAACTGAATAAGGCTAATTACCCTTGACAAATGCCAGCGTTGCAAACTCAGTCGAATATCCGTTAATGTACGCGTTGTTACCGGAATTACTTATGTAACGCGTTTAGCGACATAGCTAGGTTTATAGCTCAAGGTTATGGCTTTACGGCATCCTGGTAATAGGATTCCCTGGTAACTCACTTGAAGCGAAAAGAAAAATTTTTGTCGACTTGTTTACAAGAGTGGAATAGTTCTCGACGTACATACGAACCAAATAGATACAAAGAGTATGGAGTTGGGTAATAGGGTAGTGCATATTGCGTCTACGGAGTACACGAAAAAATATGAAGACTATAAACAGAACCCTGTGCTATATCATAGATGCAACGTTATATGTATGTATAACACTATACATATAACTATATATTGTATATCATGGAATCAACATTTTTCAATAATAAATTGAAACAAATAACAAATAAAAATGTTACATTAATCAACATAGCGATAGTGACAGCATAGCGTGCGCGTGAAGTGAGCATGGATACTTATATCATTAGATACGAATTAGGTCAGATTAGGCTATTTCTCAGTTCACCGAACGCGAAAATAACATTCGAATAAATGCAATTTCACACGTGAATAAAGTGATTCGTGGGATTCGCATATTTTCATCGAACGCAAAAACAAAATGTAATACTAGGCTAGGTTTAATTTTACTAGCCAAAGAAAGAGAAAATTTAGAATAAGCCGCACGAATAAAAATGAATTGAAGAGAGAGGTGGGATGAGGGAGTGTTTGATTTTTTGAAGAAAAAAAAAGAGTATTAGACGTGGAATTCAAATGTAAAAAAACACCCCAACGTTCCGAATACGTCGGTACTGAGGGTGAAAACGTGAAATACGTGAATTGTACGGAAAACAAAAACGTAATGCGTTGGTGGAAGCAGTGGGGAAAGCCGACACGATATTGACACAAGCTTCAGTTTAATTTCTCCACTGGCAAACATTGCATTTCCATCCCTGCTGCCCCTCGGATACAGACACAGAGATTCACGTGAATCTATCCTACGAGTGTCCTGCGCGTGTGTATACGCTCATCTATACGCTACCATAACGAGCTTTTATTGCGCTAAAATATGCTTTTACGTTTCGAATTTATTGGCATCCGAGGCAAAGTTACAATATTTCGAAACGTTCGTAAATATAGGTGCTGCGACTTCCAGATATCGTGCTTTCACGTATTTGCAGATACTGATCACCAACAGTAGAGAAATTTATTAACGAAATGCGTATTTGGTGTTTCTATCCTGTTTGCATAATGTTATTGTATTATGCGCAAAACGAAATTGAATTCGACTATGCCCGTATAGCTATGACAGGAGAATAGACGACCCTGCTAACATTAGTTATACATTTTTTCGCTAAAATATATAACGTGTGATTTTTATAGATAAACTGTAGTGATTTGTATGGACGAGTGATTTCTACAGGTTAGGTAAAATTTCAATGACGAATATGAGAAGCCCACAATCGCGTGAGACATACGTACAAATTTTGATAGTTTCTTCGTATTACAAGGATCTCATCGCGCAGCATCATCTCTACTTCAGAATGTTCTTAAGATCTACGTGTATTTAGGTCACCTGGTACATCAGACATCTGATCAAGCGAATTTCCGTAAGCACGTGCTAAAGCTTCTCCCTTTCCTCCCGGTCACTCTCGAATTCCAAGAAGGTACAGTTTACTCTCTTACTGCCATCCCGTATTGTATTTTCGATCCACCCGTTACATAACGGCGAATCCCACTTGAGGCGACGGAGACACGTGTATAGTCTAGTATAGGTATACAACGTAAGAACGCACCAGTGCACAGACGCATTTGCGCACACGTGACCTCCACCACCCGTACAGAACTGTGAACGCGTCTTAAACGTCAAACAATACTTCTGCCGGGTCCACACGAAAATAGTATCGCGCAGCCCTCCAAAAGCCACGCGTTTCCTCTCCTTGACACTCGAGATCGATCCCGCTTGTATTCGAAACTCTGATTTTCATATCTGTTACACATATGAATATTAAAGTCCATATTAATATTAAAGCATTATACGTGTTTCCAAAAAAATTCTAATTTTGGCCTTAACCAATTAATCAATTAACGTAAAAGTTTTCATTTAACCCAAAGACATAAGCTTGCTCCGTAAGAAGGGATCGTGATTCTGTATACATGAAAAATCCATATAAAATGGTCCAGAAAAATGCTGGATCGAATCAGTGCATAATGCACGTGCAACCTGACTACATGTCCACTTGTATCCTATAGATGGTCTTATGGAGTACAGAGAGGAGGAAGAACAGAGAGCGGATACTTCAGAGAATTATATATGCAGGATATAATAAGCTAGCGGTCCTCGAGATATCGGCGAGTTATGGCTACCCTAATGGGCTGTAGTGTTTGATTTACAACACGTGGAATTCACGGGGAGATGCATTTCCCTCCGAGCGTGCAATAAAGGCTGTGTATGCCGTGCCTGCTCGCCCATATGAAGTGGCGCATCCCTCACAGCGACACTGGAAACCCCCGTATCCCCTACGACCCCCGGCCCCCTTTGGCCCCTAAGAGAGACGCCCTTAAAAACGTATTACGCCTCGCGGATTTGAAAAAGCGATTTTATTTTCGCGCGTCGTAGGCACCAAGCCGCCATTTATAACCCGACCACCCTTCTGGGAATGATATTCGGAGATATATTTCTTAAAGGAACGGGGACATTATTTCTCGACCGAGAAATTTCACAGCCACCGCCACTGCCGCCATCCATTGCCGGTTGCCGCTGCCAAATCTGTAGGGAGAATAGAAGGAGACTGCAGTACGGATTTTAACCGCCACACGGCCTTGGAATCGCGGATTAAGAGAATAAGGGATGGACTTTGAATGACAATTCAAGGATTTTCCCATAGATCCTAGGTCCGTATAAAATCCATCTTTTCTTTAAGATCCTTTAAGATCTCTCACGACTATTTTCTCGTACTGTCCCCCGAACCGCCCCCCCCCCCCCTCCTTCATAGGAGAGAATCGATCGACCATGCAAATCGTAAGAATCTTTTAGGTCTCTCGGAAAACCACTTGCGAATCCATGGAAAATCGACGCGACCCAACCCAACCCAACCCAACCATCCTTGGAACTTCCCCACTGGCTTTTCCTCTCTACCTTTTTCCACGTACCTATAAAGTAGAAAAGTAGCGAGTCGACTGTAAGGGAAAAAAAGATAAGCACGTGAATAGTTGAAAGCGTCTGTATATTTAAATTTCATGACGAGTTGGATGTACTTTAGTTATTTCCTCAGTCGAGTAGGAGGCCGTCATGTCTCACTGGGGGAACAACTATAATCATTATATTGACGTATGTATACGTCATGTGTATTTGCACGACATGTGTATCTATCTACAGTAAACTAAATTCTCAGCCCCTATCTGTCATTCAGACAAGTGCAGGTGTACGAGCCTAACCGTGTACAGTGGTAAATTCGGTAAGTAGAGAATTTTCTCGCTTCAATAGTTTACCACGTAAAGTTAGTAGGAGTTTACATGATTTAGCCAGAAAAATACCGACGTTCCAGATGAGAGAGATAAAGAGAGAAATCATTCATATTTATATGGTATCTCGCACTAGAGTGGTTTCGGTTTGTCTACGATGCGAAAATTCAAAAACATTCGTCAATCATTACGACTCGTATTTTTCAGACTTGGCGTCACACCACCGTTTACTGTAATTTCTACAGTTTTCAGATATATTTTCTCCTCAGTGGGCCGCCGCTCGTAAACGTAACGAACACAGCGACCACTAAAAGCAGCCCTAATAAAATTGACTCTAACTTCCAAGCACCACGTGACTTACAAAAAAGTTATATAAGAAAGTCAATATAAGCCGTCTAAACTATTACAATATAGATACTATAGGTATATGGTATCAAGAGTCTGCAAATCCAATTATTCTTAAAACAAGACAACCAGGTTTCCAGATTTTTGCAATTCGAATTTTCATAAAAAAAATTAGAAAAAATTCACTAAATTCGCGAACAACGTGGCTATGTTAGTTTCCCATATCCAGTGGCAGGATCGTACCGATCGTTAACGGTTCTGCGAGGGGCAGTGGTTGGATTTAAAAGAGAGAGAGAGAGAGCCAGAGCGAGAGAGAGAGAGAGAGAGAGAGAGAGAGAGAGAGAGAGAGAGAGAGAGAGAGAGAGAGAGAGAGAGAGAGA
>JASANN010000568.1:191373-210872 GCA_031762395.1 Calameuta pygmaea
GAGAGAGAGAGAGAGAGAGAGAGAGAGAGAGAGAGAGAGAGAGAGAGAGAGAGAGAGAGAGAGAGAGAGAGAGCGCGCGCGAGAGAGAGAGCGCGAGAGAGAGAGCGCGCGCGAGAGAGAGAGGGGGAGGGGAGGGGGGGAGGGGAGCAGAATTGAAACCACATGGTAGAATAACGTAATATGGAATTATAGTTGTGAGACGGGGGGGGGGGGGAGGCGATGGGACGAAGGTAGTTATATCTATATCTCCTATTGGGATAGAAGGTCCATCCCGGCGCGTCTCTTCACAATTTAATATAATAGGTAATATCATCCAAGATCCTCACAATGCAAACAATTTAAACCTGCTTCTCAAGTGAGCGAATAAGCGAACGAGCTCGCGATAAGGCGACGACGAATGAACAGAAAATACGAGGGAAAATACGAGCGTGGCCGCGATTAAATGGAGGGACATCGATAATCGATAGAACACAATAGACCGGAGGAGAAGGTATACATTTCGGGGACAACACGAACGTCGCAACGCTTCTGAACGAGATATAGTATAATAAAGCTGTTTTCACCAAGAGAGTAATCGAGTGGATTTGAAACACCCAGTATACACGCGACGGTCATTAGACAGAGTTAGAATATAGAAACCTCACACTGCATACCAAACTGTACACAGTATAAATATATGTATAGCTATATTTATACATACATACGTATGTATAGCTTTGATCTCGCTCGGCTTCTCTCAATGCAAGAATACAGATTCTCAGCAGCATTATCTTTCGTAACTAGGTTAATTCTTCTCTTCTTGTCTTTCCACCCTACCCAACCGTTGCCCAAGAATACCCAAGCAACCCCTCGACCACCTCCCAGCTACCATCTTCACCTTCTCTCACCAACGAAAAGGGTATAATATATTTTCTACGTTTAATTGCATTTTTATTGTCTAGACGTCGCACTGAATAAATCCTCTTTTTCCATTGCCGTCTACAGGATGCTACCCCCCCCCCCCGTGCGTCCCATCGACCCCCCTAAAACGCTCCCTCGCCACCGGCGGTGCTTCATTGAGAATTAATCCCAGCTTTTGCTACTCCAATTGGCGAGCAAGACAGTTGTGAAAATGCATCACTCGTTCGATTCCAGCAATGCGTACGTCGTTCGATAAAAATACTTTTATCAAATGATCCGTTAATTATGTAATACGTTAATCAAGGTACCATCGATGCTGATGACATGTCTGGTAAACGGAGAGATAATGCAATCTCTTAGATAATACAATTGTGAAATATTTTATTTTCACACTTATGACAAATATATTCCTCACAACGTCCAGGTCGTAATCTCGCGTTTTCGTTTTCCTGTGTTCCGCGTGTCGATCATAAATAACGGATCGGCCACCAAACCTGCTGAAATGTTACAATCCATAACTTGGCATTGCCGGTTGTTAAATATTATTGGCAGTAAATTAGAGTCCCTATCGCGAGCACCTGGGTTCGCGCTACTACGGCCGCGCGCCGATTAGGTCCGAACATTTTGTCTACCGTGGAGACACACATTTCGTTCATCATCCATTAGATATGGAATGATGTCTCCAGTTAGAAAGTTAAGTCCTAGTTTGACTCTATTTAGGTCTGATTTCATTCTTGCAGGCGAAGGGTACAGGAAGAGGATTTATGAGTTTCGTTTGAGTAGGGAACACGTAAGAAACAGATAGGTCTGGATCGAAGCAAAAAGGAGGGGATTAGACTGATCTGGACCGAAGCAGTCGTTACTTTTGACTGTGGCAAAGAAACTGACCAGGATCGATTTTCTTGTACATGTAGGCCTATTCGTCTTACAAGACAGGTAACGTCGTATTTGGTTTGCACCTTTGTGAAAATCAGAATATACGTATTATTGTGCGCAAGCCAACTTCCATGGCTGACAACATCCCAAACCTACAATGGTATCCTTTAGGATGAAAGCTCCTTGCGATTTCCGACCATTTTCCTAATCTCCTAGGAACGAATGGGCAGAGCCCAAAAACAAACGAGCACCCGGCCTATTATTCCTACATTCTGACCACCCTCCGACTCTTCCCGAGTCACCCTCCATCAGTCTTATAGTTCTACTGTTTTTTTTTTTTCTTATATACTTGGATGTAATTTAGATTGTGATCCTGGTGAAAATATCAACTGGACCCAGGAATCCTTCAACGATTAATTCGAACAATTGAAACAGGGTATGAAATGCATTTTTATATTTTTTCCTAACGAATACAAGATTACACATAAACAGGATTTTTTTACTTAAAATAAAGATACTCGTTGATTACGCATTATAAGAGTTTCTACAGGAGAGAACACGAAATTGGTAACGTTTAAAGCCCATCACTCTACGGAGTATCAAATTTGTATTTTACACTGCTCGTTACAGTCGGTCGCTACTTTATCGCAGTAGTAATCGATAACGCATTAAATTACGCATTCGGCTCGGTATATATTACATACCACGAATACATATGTGCATCAAACTATACGGAGGAATTGAAAAGCCGAGGGTTCCAACCATCGTACAGAGCCAGCAGAATCCATTGGGTAGGCAGAGCATGGGAAACCTTTGGGAATCTCGCCGTAAGCCATTGTAGGACATCTAAGAAGAGCCGGACAATGAAGTTCTGGAAAGCTTGGACACCATCCATCTCCCTCACTCCTTTTACTCGCTTATGTTTCCCTCCCTCTCGGTTAACGGAAGTCGGAAGTTTTTCAAAGACATATCTCAACCGACCAATTATATTCGTAGGACGCGAAAAGTATCCTCCATTGCCGAATCATGCGAGGTTCTAAATTGCCCAGTTTCGATCCTATTTATCTCGCTCCTCCCCCTCCCAGTCGCCTTTCTTGGACATAAATTGAGAATGCACTACGAAGAAGGGAATTCAACGTTTCAAGAAGCACAAAAGCGCCGAACCTTCGGAGAAGCGGAAATGACCGATAGCGACATGCCGGAAGCAACATGGGAAGCAGGTACCGACGAAAAGACCGAAAAACGAAGAAAATTAAATTTTACTCGATGAAAAAGTTAAGCAGCTATCTGCTTAACCAACTAAATTTTTCGCTGGCGTTTCAACGAATTTCAGCGTTCCGACGTCTTTAATTCGAAGGGGCCCCAATGTAGCACTCGTATATTATTGGAGTTACGACGCGACGTAATTTAATGCGTCTGTGTATGCCGATGTAGTGAAATCTTATTCTCCCTTTTATGGGTACGCTTAACATCAGAACAATTATAGGTTTTTCACTCGATACTAATAAATAAAGGGATGCTAGAAAAAAGAAAGGGTAATTTATATAGATTGCTACAGTCAAGATAATAATAGTAACTGTTACTATTCCCCTGCGTATATATATATATATATACATATGTACATATATATATATACGTATCGTAGCCACAGTAGGAACGAGGTACAAGACTTCCTACGGCTCAGAGACGAAATTGCATTTGACACGGCTCGAGGCGTCGAGTTATTCCAGTTGCATCTTCCGGCTAGAAATTGAGTCAATTCGCGTTTTTATTGTGCCACTACCTGGCCGCGGAAGCACCCACAGAACTTTAGAATATAATAACACGACCGTACGAGATGTGTTACGTACGCTGTAGATACACTCTTGTACGTGTACATAATGTGGTATATATCTGTTATCCAGTACCTACCTTGCAGATATGCCGTAGGACTCGACCAATACGTGACCGAAATACATTGATGATTCTATTGACTTTCGGGACACTCTAGCTGGCTCTCTCTCTCTCTCTCTCTCTCTCTCTCCCCCTCCCTTTCCCTCCCTCTCCCTCTCCCCCTCCCTCTCTCTCATACTCTCTCTTTATAGCATATTATATGTATATCTCACTTAGTCATCCTGTTTCAGTGGATACATATAACACGATGGTTATGTGGACATTACATGTATGTATATATATATATAACTTTGTTCTATCCCATCCATGAGACTTCTATACCGAATTACTTTTGCGAGTCGATTGATTCGGGAAATGATGATTTATATCAAACGATAACGTTCTGACCGAAGCCACCAGCGCGTTTTCATGGCAACTATCCAAAGTGGATAGTTAATACGCTCAGCGAGCTTTACCAATGTCGAAAATTTCAAGCGCTTCCTGCGAACACAACGTCGATTCCATGAATGATACATGAAGGCCTTCTGCCATTCACCCCCTCGACTCCGCCACTCCGGCAGAGTCTAACGTTAAAGCTAAAATCACCATCGTACAGATCTCGACCGAACGAAAACTTTCCATAATACCAATCGCAAGAAGTGACAACCCCTTTTCCTGCGTTTATCGACCTCCTTTGTTCTAATGTAAACCCCGTGAGATTGTGATTTAATGGAAAGTCGAAAAGGTAATTTTTAATCCTCTGAATGTTCTTAGATGTTTACAGTCAAGTCGGTGATTTGAAAAATGGAGAACATCCTGTCGATTGGTTTAGATATATTCGAATATTTTAAATTGCTTTAAATTCAATTTTTCCTCTCATGAAAATTGCCATTTTTATTCTTTGTACTTTTAAAAGATTTTCCTCGAGTTTTACCTGCATAATGTCAAATTGCCCTTGCCTGCCATCTGCTTATCCTACTTTTCAAATATCCGCTTCCGATCCATAATGTTTATACCAACGCAGCGCCAATAGCATCCCCTTTGCTTCTTTAGCAAGCTCAAGCCTACGAAGTCGTTCGACGTTCAACTTACGTTGTGCTTTGCTGACGGAGGGTTGTTACCACTTCTCTAATACGGTATCCATACTAATTTTAAAATCGACCCCCCATCAACTTACGTAGAACTTTTATAATTTTTTTTCAATATGCAACAGTCATTTTGAAAAATTGATAATATTTGTATTTCTTTCTATGTAATGATTTTGGTTTTTTTCACTATTCACTGCATTTATTACGTATGTTGATATTGGCACTTGTGTAAATTAATATACGTAATTGATGTATATTGATTCTTGATACAATTTGGAACGTGATGCTTTACGATTGATGAACGCTTTAGAATAATATTGGGATATTAAATATAGACTAAGCCGTGTCCCATAAGTGGTAGACATATTGTTTTAATATTCCTTGCCGTCAAAGGATTCCCCAACAGGTATTCCAATAAGAGCTTATTGATATTGTACGCGAAGAAAAATCTCACCTAACAAAAAGTACATTTGACAATAACGATTAATGAATAATAGACAGGGCCGGTACCACTTGCACAAAAATCATAAAATAAGCAACAGTTAAATTTCTTTGCTCAGTCTGATAGCGCACCCGTGTTGTTGTAATACTATACAAATGGCGTGTGGTAGCAAGAAATAAACAGTCAGACTGGGCCGATCTAACGCATGGATACTTTAATACAAAGTATGCATAGGCCAGCTCAAGGTTTTTAAAGCATTGCCAAATACTAATGGCCAGAATTAATGTGGGTATAGGCCTATGAAAGTATTATAAAAGATTCTCGAAATTGAAATATTTTTTAGGAAAATATTTCGATACCTATTATCGAACTTTGTCAGGGCTAAAATTAAGAAAGAGAGTCTATTTTGTAACATCGTACAACCCGAAAATCCAATATAAGAATATTCGTTAAAATCAATAAAGAAATATGTAAATTGAACAAAATTAATAAAGTTCACTGGGAGTTTCTCATGTCCCTCCACGGCTTATCACAACTTTTCATTTTTTTCAAACTATGTCAAAAAGCTAGCACAGCTCTGAATATAGTCGAAATTCTTCGACTAAGACAAAAAAGAATATACCCTCGCTCGAGCTGATATCTCAAACGATTTAGCAGTAACGGTCCGATAAAGTCGAAGAAATGTAGGGAAAATGTCGTAGAAAGAGAAAATGATCAATTCCGGATTCTCATAGTCCTCTGGTATCGTTGGTTCATTTCGAATAGGATAAGAAGGTGGGTAGAAGAGCAATGACAGTACATATCTAACCTGGCAACTTCAATATCAGCAAACCATTGTAAAGTTTAAGTAAGCCTAGTTCCGAGGTACATTCGGTGGAGAATTGTCTGGAATTTCTAAATCAACAGTGCAGAGAGCGTCGTTGTGTAAGACATCGCATCTGTGAAAAAAATTTTCAAAAAGCGATCCTTACTCTTGGGAAGAGAATAATTATATAGTTCGACGCCTCCTGGTTCGAAGTTTCCAAAGTTATAAGTGACCATCCTAGCATAATCTTCGCGCCACGTAACCTGACTCCGATTATTTTCGGAATCATTCGTACAGGTAGCGCTGCAGTTGACCAGACGGATGCGAGCCGAATGATCCAGCGAGTACACGAAGAACTTCGACAGGACGAAGGTAAAGTCGAGATTCCTGATGGGTTAGGCACCTTCGTCGAGAACATTTGGGGGGGGGGGGGCAGGTAAAATAGGGGTGAGAATCTCGGTGCGAACTAATCTATCACGAGAGCACAAGATCTTCGGAGCATTTAATCAACGAGCTTTTATCTTGAGATAAAAGTTTCCACGGAGTTTGATAATAAACAGACAATGGACAGGGCATCGTTGGAGAATTTCCAGGGAAGAAGGATATAAGGGTACGAAAGACCTTATCGAGCGAGCTAGAGGTATTAAAAACTTTGTTTATTTTATGACAGCCCGTTATTAAACTCGAATCGAAACGGCTTATGTAAATTGCTTATTATATGGGAACGTAGTGTTTTAGAGATTTTATTACGGCTTCGAGGTGCGAGCGAGACTGTTTTAATTGGTATGTAAATTACGCCTCTCACGTTTCTCCTGGTTGGCGGCGCCACCGGCGCTGTGCCAATGACATTCGCAGTAGTAGATGCTGCTGCTTCCTGGCACATAACGGTTATTATTTTTACTTACTTGCTACATTCGCAAGTAGCATCTCATCTTTGAGTTTGATACTTCAGGATTCCATGAAATCCAACCCCAAAAAGACACTTACGTGTAAAAAAATACGCCGAGTACAGGAGTGCTGTGAATTCCTATGACAAAAAGTATTGAAATCATATTATTAACGCCAAGTACATAAGTCATTACATGTCTGCCTATTATATTATCTAGCACTGGCCCATCATTTCAATTGTACAATAGTTACTTATATACTTGGCATTAATAATATGATTTCAATACTTTTTGTTAGAGGAATTCACAGCTCTCCTGTACTTGGCGTAGATTTTTACACGTAAGTGTTTTTTGGGGGAACGTCACAAGTTTTTGTTGCTACACGGGGTATAGAAGCTCTAAGCACTCAAATCTATATTTGTACGTTGTCGAAAATGTTTAATGACATATAAATTTAATTTGAAAGCCCATTTTTTTTAGAAATGGATGCAATACGTGGAACTATGTCGAAGCACACACATAAGTACAGCCATCATACACACGCGCTCCATATGAATGCTATTACACTTTCCGTACGAGCTAAAGACTTAATAATTCTATACTATTGTGAAAGCAGCCTTAATAATATGCAATACTGGAAATTCGGTGTGAACGGTAGCTTCACGTACAAAATGTATTTGATTGTGTGTATTCGTAAATTACCAAAACCATCCAGAGTACACGTAGCTAAAGAAGGCAAAGCAGCCAACGCCATCCGTCCTGTGAAAAAGTAGATGAACGTGTGAAGACGACGACGTCGGATCTGAAATAAAATCATCCCGCTCGCCATCTCAATACTCCCGGATCTCGTACATCAACCTCATTGATTTTGATGGCAATCAATTCAGAACCTTCGATTCCTATAGTGAATCTATCAATAACTTTTTCTCACGCGTAGCCGTTCATAAGTTATTTGATTCCAAATACAGGCACAAGAGATGCTTCGAGTAAAGAGTCTCGGCGGGCCGTGCCCTGTACAGCGGGTTGCCTGTACTTGACGCGAGACTCGACCGAGTCTCTTGATATCAGCATCGAGTACTTTTGATCAATCATACAAAGTCATCTGCGTAACACAGTTCACAGGAGAGCACCATAGATTCTATGCCAGCGACGTATACTTGTTTGAACGTACAACGCTGTGTCTACTTAAATATCCTACGTATCCACGTATTTCATCTGGGAGCTTTTTTTCTTCGCTTTTTTTTGGCGACAGTACTACAGTGGTATGTGATTCGAGAAATTTTTAAAAAGAGCAAAGAAACCAGGTGGACACTCGAAAGAAAAATAAGAAAAGAAAGAAACGCGAAAAAGGAACGATGAGATAAAGCGATCCCTATGATTTTCCGGATAATATTTATTTGGTATAAGTATTCGCAAGTTTTCTGGGTAAGGTTGGTTTATCCGCTAGGAGAAAACGTAATATTCCGGAGGCATCCAGGGACGACCCACAGACCCTCGACGGGGACGTATCTATCGCTAGCTCGGTGAATTTCGCTTCTATTTCTGCCGAAGAGAAGGAAGAGAGTAGGTGTGGGGGGTGATAAGGAAAAGAGAAAGCTAGAAAGATACAGGAGTAGGGGGACTGCCCAATCCCTAAAGATGTTTTACGAAGGTAGACAAGGGCACCCTCGGTAACCAGCCTATATCCCTTTTCCTATAGCCATGCGCATCCCCCAGGTTACCTCCCCCCTTCTGCTCACAACCTCAAGCGTACGATCCTGGTTCGCCAGCTCTAAGAGTTGGAGATACAATCAAAAGTTGCCATGACTACAGATTCCGTGTCTCGGTGTGCCCGTGAGCTATGCTGAATATGAGGCAAACCTACAAACACCCCTGATAATACGAGAACGTCTTTCAATTACGTCGCTGTACATTCAAGACATTCTTTCATTGGCGTATACACACTGTACGTATATATATGCGTTAAGCAGGCAAGATACGCTTCCCGTTTCTATCCTCCATGGAAATTCGAAGATTACGCTGGAGCTAAAGGAATATGAAATTTTCTCTGGATATTCTGTCTTTCTCGAATACTTAGTCTCTGACTACTATTTCTCCTTTTTTCTGTTCGCTTAGGAACTGGCTGATACCCACCATTGTTTCACTGATATTTATGCTGATTAATGATTCAAGTCACTTCTTACAGAAATAACAGAAATTCTTGCCAAGGATTTCGATTATTCAGCTTGAAATCGTAGAAAAAGGAACCGTGACGGAAATTATAAATTGTTTTGTAAGAATTGCGCTTGATAATCAGAAAATTTTTCACTAATACGAGAATTAATGGTTTTGCATTCTGAGCGTCTGACCCGTGGTATCCAAGTGAAAAGATTCCAGTGGAGTAAGGGTTTACCCATCCACGAAGATGGGCAAGAAGAGAGAGGGGGGCGAGAGAGAGAGAGAGAGAGAGGCAGGGAAACGTATTTTTTTTCTTAAAAAGGAAAGCGACAGAAGCGGGGTACAGAAAAATGTCGAAAAAGTAGAGAGGTTCCCAGCGATGGAGGAGAACTGAAAGTAGACGGAAGGTAGATGAGAGAGAGAGCGAGAGAGAGAGGGAGAGTGGGATGGGGGTGGACGGGGGTGGGAGAGAAGGAGAGGAAGAGGGGGAGAAAGGTGGGTGAGTGTGTGTGCGCGCGCGCGCGCGCGTGTGTGTGAGAGAGAGAGGGAGGGAGGGAGGGAGAGGGAGGGAGAGGGAGGGGACGGGCAGGGAAGGAGGGAGGAGGGGAGATCGAGAGGGGGAGAGGAGGGTGGGCGGGGGAGAGTGAGAGAAAGAGAGGGGAGAGCGCGAGGGGGAGAGGAGTGGGCGCGGGAGGGGGAGAGAGTGTGGGTGAGGGTGAGAGTGAGGGTGAGAGTGAGAGTGAGGGTGAGGGTGAGGGTCAGGGCGAGGGCGAGGGCGAGAGCGAGAGAGAGAGAGCGAGAGAGAGAGAGAGAGAGAGAGAGAGAGAGAGAGAGGGGGGGGGGGTAAGAATAAAGAAAACACCGATGAAGCCGTTAACCGTGTAGATGTCAGCGGACGGCCTTGACTGCTTCTGTACAAGGAATAGTTATTCTTTCCTCAAGAATATCCAGTCTATGGGACAACACTACTTCCGGGATAAAGCTTATTGAACCTGATTGCTACCTCCTAGACGCACGGCACGTTAACCTGATTGCTATAAGGTAGCTCGAGCGAAATTTGATTGCTATTGCGAGTTTCACTTGGAGCGCCAACGAGCAGCACCGAACCAGCGCGTCTGGAGATTAAAAAGTTGTCACGGCGTTTCTCTCTTCACGTCCCTTAGGAAAGTTTCCTAGTTAGAATTTCGCCGAGTGCGTTTTCAAAGGAATCTCGTCGTCACCTGTACGCGGGCCTCCTCGGTATACAGCAATACGTGCAAACCACTACCGCCGCACGAATATTACCCAAGGATCTTACAAGCTTCTATTCAGAATAAGCGGACAGTCGCTTTTCAAATGTTGAAGTTCTATCGAAAATTTTCGTCGTTACGTTGGTACATCTACTGACATAAATGTACGTGCTCTTTCATACTTATGCGTAAAAAATCTTGCATATCACGGTAATCATCCTCGAAAAAAAGAGAACGAATACGACACTTTGCGTGTATCTCATACATAAATTGCAAAAAAATCACTAAGTTTCACGAATGCGATAATCGTGTTGGAGAAAGGTGAAAGAAAACTATATCAACAATACAAGAAATAAATCTAGGACTATTGATATACTCGTGGAACGAACGAGAGTGAAAACGTAATTCATAAAAATTTAACGAAGATGTAGAGATAAATAAGCAAGGAAGGAAAATAAACAAACAGGTGACAGAATACGGTGACGGTGTGGTCGCAGGAGGGAAGGGAATGACAACAGCTCTTTCCGTGGTTTGACTTTCGCGGTTCTCCAAGTCAAACACGAAGACGCCAAGTGACGCTATACATTCCGTAGACGAAAAATGGGGGGTTCGTGTGGGATGTAGGTGTGTAGCTGCGCGATGAACGGGGGTTGGTTGGGAAAGGTGCGAGAAAGTTATAGACAAGAGTGCGAGAAGAGGAAGAGGCAGAGATGAAGGTTGGCGAATGTAAAAAATGTATTTACCGTCCCAGTTTGCTCCGGTTGGCATGGCACGGCGAAAGCTCTTCAGTAAATCCAGCTTAAAGCAGCTGTGTAAACGTTGACCTATATTACAATCACGGCACCCAAGTACGCTCGGGTACAAAGTAACTACGTTCGTAGGTATCCGGCTGGCGCTTTGGTTTCTTCCAATTTTTTCACTTTTTTCTCCCGTTCTAGCAAACCCTTCCCGTGCCTTTCAGCCAATCCCTTTTTTTACGCTACTTCACTGCGACTAACTTCGAAAGCTTTTGAGGGCTGCCAAACACGATACCAATCCGACCGGCTTACATATACGAGTATACTGCATCAATGGCCGCGCATGGTTTCTTTTGGTTGGTTGGGAGATAATTGCGTACAGCCCCAACAGGATACCATTACGCTTCTTCTAATAAGTGTACGAGCACGTAGGGAGATGTAACGAGCGCACCAGGACTAATCCCTGCAGCGTGCATCAGGTCCAGCGGATATCAGGGAGGAGCACGTTGTGGTGTAAACTTTACGCTATGGGATCCTTTTAAATTAATGATGAATCATAGGATTGTTGCCTTTTATTCGAATTGCAAATCAAATTTATAGAAATGTTTTCTTCTCGCTGTTGGGCTCGTTATAACCCGATGATGCTGTGCAAGCAGTATATACCGGCAGCTGGTGTGTCTAAAAATTAAGAATTATTTGACTGGTGTGGTACTATACGTGTGTATATCTATATTTTCAAAATCCAATTGCAAGTCGAAAGAAACTTAGGACACAAAAGGATTCGAATTTCGTGGCATTAACGTGGGCTGTGTTTTTCTCATCTCCTGGTCGCTCGGCACTTAAACTCCAGCACCCAGTGTGCTTTCGGGCGGTGCGCGTTACGGCACAACTCTGAGTTCTTAGACCCGTAAATCCTTTAAGTGTCTCTCCGCTCTTACTGGCTAGGGATCTCTCCTCTCTTCTATGTCTAAGAGGGACTTGCCCGAGTGTTGTACCATTTTTCTTTGTCTACATCTTCCGCCTCATCTGTATCGCCGGTAGGAGCGGCCGTAAGGAGTCCCTCTTAGAAGATTAGATGATAGTCATCTCCATGATGGAGGGAAAGAGGTTGGAGGGAAAGATCCTACTAGAAACTATAGTCTCTCTTGAAGCGAACAGCACAATCGATCTTGGAAGGGTACTGTTACTACTGTCTGTCTGGTTACTTAGTTGCTAGCCGTGCTACTGCTGTATCTATATCTATCCTTATACTAGCGTAATTTCTACAAATGGGATCTCGTTAAAAAAGAGTAAGCATAAAGTATACCAGCATATTTAGTCCGGACACAAACCTTTATTAATTTCCCAGCAAGAGCCAAAAATTTTTCACTATAGGAATATCTAAATAAAAATAAATTGCGTGGTTTTTGCGAAGAATTTTTTTAGAGAAGATATTTAAAAAATGAACCCGACAACTCTCTATTCAATTCCCTTCTGGCGGTATCGAATGGTATCAGGGCACTCGAGATTGGGTTCAGGGGTTGGTAGAAACGTTATTTTGGAAACAGAATGATAAAAGCTCGATAAACTCTGGTCCATTGTAGGTGGGCGTCAGTGTCACTTGAGAGAACCCCCAGCCTTTCGTCGACATTGTTGTGAGCTCAAGCACAAAGCTTCTATCCCCTCGTACTCTTCGTCCCTCGTTACTGTCACAGTAGGGATGGACTGTTGCTTCGTTCACGACGCGTCCTCATCAGTGAACTGGCAACGGGTTTTCATATTGAAATAAACTGGCTGTCTCTACGTATATCAATACTCCAGCCCTATATAGAATATCGAAATATTAAAATTATTCAGACCTCAATCTTTTATTCTTTTATACGTCATTCCAGTACGATTCCTTTACACAGTCCCTTCAGGACCCGTCTACAACAAGGAGCAACGCGACAATCATTCATCCGTCGAACGTACCAGAAAACACGTGGAATCGAAAAGAGGAAGCAGATGAAGGCATTGAAGAAAACCTAAGGAGCGGCGGTGACGTCCGCGTCATTACCAACCATACCTGAATCTAGTATTAATGCATCGATCTAACCCAATTCCATATTCCCTGCAAATTCCACGCCAAATTCCAATACCAACCCCGGGCATTTATGACTGAACGAAAAAGTAAAATTCAATTTTTTTAAAAATCTTTTAAGCACCCTTATTGCTCCAATCGCTTCGGAAAAGAGTTCGCCGATAAAAGGCACAGAGTCTAAAGGGTAGGGTACTACAGCAGAAATTGGAAAATGAGGGGTTCGTACAGTGGGAATCAGGGAGAAAACAGAACACCAAAACCAAAACCCAACTACTTGGGTATTCCATGTGAGACGCACGCCGGTATTTAGGACTTCGCTAATGCATCTCGCGTATTTCCGAGAATTGTTGGCGCGTTTACTTTGCGCGAGCCCTACCTGCGGGGTTTGCTCCAGAGTTTATCCAGACTTTGGTAGAGCCACCAAGAGAGACGGGAAACATGGTGGCGAATGAGAGACTGAGAAAGGAGGTGCGGGTGAGAGGAGAGAAAATACGGGAAATCAGGTTGAAGCTGAGAGGTTACCGAAGGGATGGTAGTTTGAACCTGGTACTTATAGCGAGACAGCAAAGAGGGTTGAATGCTAAGCGTGGTTAGTCGGTTATGTGTAACACTTGCCTTCTTAATGAAAGTCAGCGGTTCGAAAACATTGGGTTTGGTTTAAGGGTTCTTGGCAATTCAGTTTCTAATATACGAATGCTATCTTGAAACTATTATTGCGAATTTATCAAACCATCTCAATAATAACCGAAGCATCATTTAATCATTGGCGATATATCTCAATGAAAAAAATCATTCTTTATACTTAATCTTTAATCTATCCATTATTTCTTTCTTTATCTCTCGTTACTTCCTCTATCCTCTCTCATCGAACCACTCCCCTTCTACCTTCCACCCTTTATCCCATTCAAGTTCCCTTATTCTCTCAAAATAGGTGGAAACTCCGGAACTATATATGTATATACACATATACCTAGTGACTCGAAGGGATGCTGAATATTCATACATATCGTTTCTTTAATCGATCCGTTATTCGCTTAGTCAGGGAGAAAACGAACGCTACGAAATAAAAACGGCAACAAAGTCATCGGATCAACTATTATTTAGCAAAGTCAACACAGTACCAAAAGTCATAATACAGATAAAATTATTATTATTATTATTTAAAAAAAATGAATTATTTGTAGCAACAGCCCAGTACCAAAGAAGCGCTCGGATATAAGGGACATACCGGAAGTCTCGTTTCGAATTAAATGGCCAGCTGTTTAATACGCTAATTACAAGCGTATTGATGGTCATCATCATCCTCAGACCCATTATCACCAAGCCTGATAGAAGGTCGCGTATAGTACCGTCGTAGCATTGAGTTAACAACCGCCCTTGGAATCGTCTTCCTTTCAGGGTGGAACATTAGATATCTACCTTATAGGTACGCACTATCATCACCGATACGAAGAGGAAGGAAGGGGGGAGACCGCCGAGAATTAATGTTCATTGATACTGCAGCGCCATATAATTCGATAGCGATTAACATTATCTCGTGGGGCCATTGTCGAGCAACGCAAACGCGTCGGCTATAGTAGAACAAGGTGGATGGGACGTTCAATGGCCAACAACAAAACCAATAACTATTAATCGAAGCGCCACCGCACATTCAGCAAAGTCCGCGGATTCGGGAAGCTCCTCTCAGTCCCGGCAAGGCCAGGGTGTACTAACGAGGTACCGTTTCTCATTTTCACCCCTTGGGCTTGCAACATTCTGTTGGGGTAGTTCAACCCTGTATGTATACCGTGTGCACCTACACCGTGAGATACGGAATAATCGAGATTGAGAAACTGATGGGAGACTACATTGATAAAGCTGACGAGGATTCTTGGAGGAGAATGGCGGCTACGGTCTACCTTGGAAGATGTTCTGCACGTGGCCAATTTCCACTTCCGGTTCTATACTCGAGGATCTGTCGTTTGTTTTGTCTTTCGGCTACCTCCATTATACGTTCGGTATACAACGAGCGAACACCGCTGCTGTACACAACGGCGTAACACTATTCGTGGCTTGCTACTGTCACCCTTAACCACTAGGGGTAACTTGAGTCTGTTGAGTCTGTTCTCGTAGGTTCTATACCTCGTGGAAGAGTCACAGGATGAGATATACACGGAGCGAATATCCGGAAGGGGTGGTTTGGGTAAACTCTGGAGTCTGTCCGAGGGTAACCTCGGCTCTGGGAACATGATGCGAAAGCGAGAGCGACAGACGCGAAAGTAGAAAACGAGAGAGAGTCGAGAGAGACAAGGGTAAGGAGTGTCAGCCCTAAGATATATAGCTGACAGATCATGAGCTGATGTTTCTCAAAATGGTGATGGCTCCGAGTAAGGGATGCGTCAAAGACTCGTACCGAAATCTACTGGGGAATGCTCGTTACTTCTACGTTGCCGGAACTGGGAAACGGAATAGCAACAAACTACGGCGATTTGCCTCGCTTTAATGTTTCGATCGATCGTTTACTTACGGTAGCTGCCATGAAGGGGTTAAGGACAGCGTGGCTAGCGGGGGATGTGGCTCTTCTACACGAGCCATCGCCTCCTGATGACCGTTCTCCCTTGTGACATCCTGAAACATATTACTCATGGTGAATCGATGCTTTCCAATAGCTTCCTCTAGATCCTTTAAATCGCTCCGAACCTTTTACTTCTATCTGATGTATCTCAGGCAGTGTGCAGTAGTGACCCTGGTAAAATATTACAGTATAACGCATACAATGTATCCACTCAGAACATTAGAATGTCACAAGAATTTCTGTACCGCGTATACGTTCTAAATATTAAGAAAAATTAGTGTGCTCTTGTGAAAAGATATAAATACAATATTTAAACGAAACAGTGATATGCTAGTGAAATAAGATTTATTGAAAAGACATTAATTTAGTTAGGATAAAAAAATTGAAAAAAAAAAATTGTACCTCTTGTAAAAGTAAAAATTTTGATCCAGTCAAGAGTGAATGGTAAAGTGGATATCGCTTAAAAAATTCTATCGCGGCCCTTGCAGAGCGGTAAGCGATGTCAAAGAGGTCCTTGTGGAAGAATCGATTTTGACAAACTCGCCGTGGGTAACAAGCGTAGTATCCTACAAGCGGCCAAAGAGGCTAAAAGGTAGTCGTAAATTAATTGAAAATAAATTCGCCGACGTAATTGCACATTTTAATTTGAAGCTACGGTAAAGTGCTCTGCCCGCTGTCCCGAGTTCTCGTGCGTCTCTTGCGTTTCTCGCTCACCCCTTCATTTGCCTGGCACTTCAAGGACGCTGTATTTTAGGCCACTGCGTAATTAAAAGAGTTAGGTCTTTATTCAACCGTGCACTCGACTCGTGCAAGAATGCGGACACTAAAATAAAACGTAACGGCACTTCGTATATCTTATTATACAAAGATTCATATATGTGTAATGACCATCTCCATTTGATGAGATTGGGACGCTTTTCCAGTACCTTTTTTCTAGAATCTCGTGTAAGCTTAATCCGAACGAATTAATCCCACGTATATACAGGAATTAAGATTCTTGAAATTAACCGAAATTTCCTATGCGATTTCACCTTTCCCATATGTTAATTAACTACAACTTTGTCAATAAACGAAGATTGTACATGGAAAAAAAGCACAGTGGTTAATCCAATTGAAGATCAAGAGTTTAGCCATTCAACGGAAATATCATTGTTTAATCCCATTAAATAGATATCGTCACACGCTGGTGAATTAATCGAAGTTGCCTCCACCGAAAACTTCGTACCTTAACCCAGCCAATCAAACTTTGAGTTCTGGTAATCCTACGCCAAACATCCCCTCCGCATGTTATATGTTATGGTAAGGCAGTCCGTTTCCGAATGGAGTTTCGGTATGGTTAATCCGCAAGTTCCATAGAAATTGGTTAGGGTCGGTTTCGATATCGAGGCTAGTATGCACATGATATTAGGGATGAGTGTGAATAAGATGTTACTAAATATCCCGAGCGAAGAAATCCAACTAGGTAAAAGAAACAATAACGGAGATGAACGGCACATGATTCAAGAGAAAAATAATAAGGGTAAAAAAGACAGTAGGTTGGATACACATAGAAACTCAGTGGGTGGAAAACCAACGGAACCCAGCAACCGTAGTCAGCGATAATTTTACGAAAACTTTTCTAGCTCCAAATAAGGGTTGAGTGGTGGGTACGCGGGGGGTGAAATCGATTCGACGTCTGGTTTGCGCAGGTCGGAAGGACTTACGACCAAACTTCACCAGGGAGTAGAATCACAACGACAAAACCCGAGAGACCACGATTCGTGAATTACTCTCGAACCATTAAGCGACTTAGGCTGAGTTAAAATTCGAAACCGAAGGTTTCACGTGTCTGACCACCAGCGCCACAGCGGTTGGTACTGGTACCAGCTCCATAGAGTCTACACTGTAGCCATTATTGAATGTACTACAGATATAATCCAGTACGCTAGAGACATAAAGAACGTGCACAGGTATACGGATGTACATATTGGACGTACATATATATATATATATATATATATATATATACAGCGAACGAGAAACAAAGACAAAACTATTGAATAACGCATAAATAATACCCCACGCCGTAATATTTCAGTTGAGTTTATCCGTCGCTGTTTTCTAGCGTTCCACCCAGTGCTTTCCAGAAGAGATTTAAACGAGTCTGATAAAAACTGAACAATCAATTCGACAACTATTCATTGGCTTTAATGAAGAGAGCCGAATCAAGCATATACGTATGTATATATTTATATATATCAACCTGACGTTTAATAACATGCATATACTATATACCCAAATATAGATATATATAACATCCGCGTATATTTTTGTTGTATCATTTCTGCCCTTCTCGGATGAACAGATATATACCTGCAGCAGTAAACACATATTGTCGAGCCCGCAACTAAGACAGATTTTGCGTGGGAAGCAGAAATGAAAGACATCTCTCTCTCTCTCTCTTCCCCCCCCCTCTCTCTCTCTCTCTCTCTCTCTCTCTCTCTCCCTCTCCCTCTCCCTCTCCCTCTCCCTCTCCCTCTCCCTCTCTCTCTCCCTCTCCCTCTCCCTCTCCCTCTCCCTCTCCCTCTCTCTCTCTCTCTCTCTCTCTCTCTCTCTCTCTCTCTCTCTCTCTCTCTCTCTCTCTCTCTGCACGCTCTCCCTCTCCTTTCACTCTCCCCGACCTCTGTTCCTCTCGTGATATTCCTTGCCCTACGTAAACGTCGAAAGCAAACCCGTCTATCAAGTGCGATCCGGAGATTGGGGAGGTTTTTCTTTTCTGCTCGTTCCTCCCCAATCCCTACTTTCCTATCCCTGAACTACTTGCCACGAATGAGAAAGCTCCTGCCAGCCGTGGATTATACAGACGTACATAAGTATACTATGTGCGATAAATAAAGCATCCGGATAACGATTCGCGATTTTCTTAAACTTTAAGGTTATACCTCAGAGCGCGTAACAGTTTGCGGTTAACGTTGAGTCCAGAAGTATAGGCACGGTTCCGCCCTGTATCTTTTTTGCGAAATTCCATCTCCTTCCCCTATAGCTCTATAGCTCTCTTACGGCTTTGTACATTCGCATTCGAACACATGCATATGCAAATTTATTCCGTTCGCATTAGTATGTGTTTCATCCCCTAGCTATGCTTCTGCTAGCAGCACCATAGTCAGTACCTTTACCTGTGGCGTTACTGGACGCGGTAGAGAGGGTCATAAATTAAATGATGTAAATGCTACGTCCACCCTCCGTCGCGGTAGAGATGCAACCGTTATCTTGCTCTCCTCCCACCCCCTCCCTTGCTGTATTATCTCGTACCAGGGTACTCCTAACTGATTATAATTATCGGAATGCGTCTGGTGATGAATTAACGCAAGACATAATCATCCCCTACAAACAATGTCTCCGGTGACTGTGTTACGGTAGGAAAATTCTTTCAATTAATTTTATGCGTATGACTATTACTCTGAGGAATTTCCATTGTCGTATAGGACAGTAGCGAGTTCCATATGATACCGTCGAGAAATCAACAGCTGTCACGGTCCAGCAATTACGGATCTCGGAATTCTCTGACGAAAGCTCATTACACGTGTTGTTGACCGCAAGAAATCATCTCCTTTGGGAGGCTCTAGTATTCCAGATTTGACCTTACACGATTTAACCTTCAGGGCTGTTTCATACGGACAAGCTTTGATATTCAAAATAACTATAGAAACTAGTGTGGTACTTACGAGCTATAGCAAGATTGGTATTGTACTAACAAGGAACATCACTATAGTGTCCCCCTCCGATTTTGATGAAACTCAGCTATGTTGTAGCGCTTGAAAAACTAAGAGACAGGTATTTTTTTATCGGCGGAAAAACGGTTTTAGGGGGTGAAATCAACCCCCAAAGTTCGGCATGTCGAGGGGTGATAATGC
>JASANN010000568.1:210972-225343 GCA_031762395.1 Calameuta pygmaea
TACGGTGTAGTGGCTAGCGTACTTGCCTCTAGACGAAAGCCTTGAGAGTGGGGGGGGGGGGACAATTAGGTGAATTGATATTCAAATACTGGGTTTAAGGAAATAAATGACATGCTCGAGTTTGTCTTTAAATTTATAACAAATTTAAATGTCAGTTAATTTAATTATCCCGCCACTCTCTAGGCTTCCGCCTAGAGGCAAGTACGCTAGCCACTACACCGTATTACCGGTTTTTATTAATCTATATGTGAAATTTTTTTTTAATGGCTATGTGTACTTTTCATTACTCGCGATGAAAAACATTTTAGTTTTTGTTTCATTGAAATCGGTCGACTCCTCTAAAACCGTTTTTCCGCCGATAAAAAAATACGTGTCTCTTAGTTTTTCAAGCACTACAACATAGCTGAGTTTCATCAAAATCGAAGGGGGACACTATAGTGATGTTCCTTGTAAGAAGTGCATAAGTAATTTATAACGTGGAAAGTATAAGAAATAGACTTAGAGTGGGTTTGTAATATGTATATATACATATATATAATGCTATTTGTAGGACAAGCGGCTGTTTTGAGAACTGCCCCCTAACAAATTTTCAGCGTCACGGCTGTTTTGAGGACCATTTATATATATATACAATATATGTTTGCCTTAGGGCTACTACGAGGGCAATTAATTCAATAAGTCGAATACCCTAAGGACTTGACTGTTTCAGGGTCGACCTCGCAAAATTCCAGTCTATAGGCTGGTTTGCGAACTGGTCACAAAATCGGCCGATTTCAAGATACCGGGAATTTGTCGTTTTGGGGTATTTCCTCAAAAATATTGCCAGAAAATTCAATCATACGGCTAGCCTGAGGATCCCCTAGTGGAAATCATGACCAGACGGAGACAAGGCGCTAGCAGGTGCATTCTGCTACCTAGCCAGGGTAAGCTTGGGCAGCTCGGATTGGGTCTAACAGCTAATGTAACGCTTGCGCTGAGTTGGGCATCATAGGGCAATCTATTATATTCAGGGCCAGATTTGCATTTCCTCACAATGTTATGAAGTATATATTATAAAATATACTATATTATTAATATTCATAAAAAAATACCAAATTTTAACTGATATTATACTACACCAATACCTTATACCAATTTAACAGTTTCAGCTCAGGGGCTGGTTTGAGACTATAAAAAAAGAAAAAGTCGAACTATCTTCAACGATGAATTGGAATAGTGCTTCGCACTGCCAGAGTCTGCTCAGCCCTTAAATATCTCTCATACATCAAATCCACAAAGAGATACCAAAGAGCAGAAGAAATTCCGGCAATGCGAATACCGATTTTCATTAACAGTTGTAGATAGTTAACTTTATACTTTTTAAATGGCCTCAAACTAGCCATCGAGCTGAAGTCGTTGTCCTCTAATTGGCTAGCAGCTAAAAGTAATGTCTAGAAAATGAAGATTTGAATGTATAAAAAAATGTAAAACATACATAATATATATGTAAAATATATAATACATATAATATATATTATATGTATATGTATATTATATTATGTATGGATATATGCTATATTGAAATAGTCTCCTAAATAGCCCAACGCCAAATTTATATACTTTAGTATAGATGCATATATACGGTGCAGTACACGCGGGAGACACAGCATCCCCGATATTGTTATAGGTTATAAATCGAACGTCGCATATTATATTACTTGTTGATATTATTCTAGCCAATTGAAATCGATGGCAACGATTCACGTGTATGGAAGCAGCATCGTGCGAACTCTAACGCCAAATCTCACGAGACAGCATAATCAATAAATTCGTAGCGGTGTGACCTCGTTCTCTCTGGACCGGCGATGTGTGAGGAGACCCGAAGCGTCGCGACGACCGAGGTCTTTAGTAAACGAGGGAAGAACGGACGTTCACTTTACGTCAAGTCAGAATCCCTGGCACGTCATTAAGCCGCGCTTTCAGTCGATCGACCGTTTACGTATTTGCGCGCGTGTCGCTCACGGCCTTCGTGCTTATGCGTTTTGTCCTGACTCGACGTTCGATTTTCAACGCGTCTACCGTCCCTTTAAAAGTGCTGAACGGTTAATCAGCTACATACTCTTTTGTCCTTGTCCCGAGTTCAACCTCGTCTATTACGTAGTGAAGCGAGAAAAATTGATGATCGTGTTTATCGAAAGTCAACCCAATTTTCTGAACGGTACGCACGCTACGCCATCCCGAGGTCGTGATAAAGCGATCACAGCTTTTAACTAGAGAAGCAATAAAAAGCTTCAACTACATTCATTCTGTATATTATAGCTTAATTATGCTGACCACGTGTCGAAGTTACTGTTCAAGAATAAAAGGATTTTATTTTATTTTTCTTCCCCTCTCTCTCTCTCTGAGAAACGCCTATTCTTTTTTTAGACAGACACCCGTTATATTGGACTACTTGACAAGTTCGGAAGTAACGAACATGCGCGTCATCTCGGACGGCTACCTAGTTCATCTATCCATGTACCTACAACTAGGATGACTGGATGAGGTACTGTCGAAGCTTCCTACCATAGAACTGGAATTATATAGGATAGACAAGAGAAGCAGCAGAGTCAGACGAGGAGCAGCAGATAGAGAATGGTAAAGGAGATGAAGGAGATGGTGATGAAGGTGGTAAAGGTAGAGGGTCGAAGCGTTTACCGCAACCACTGAATATTCAAAGTGGTAACTGGGTAACATTCGTTTCTATAAGACGACCTCTCTCACCTCCCTCATATAACTTCAGGGCGATGCAAGACGAGGGACTACGGCATTATTATATTATTATGCAGAATATATGTACATTAGGTACAATATAACGGGCGTCTTCCAGTTTGTCTCCAGGCGTATATAACTTGTAACCTGTCTACCTACTCCAACCTACATGAGACACAGTAGAATTGTGGTTGCCTTCGGTTTTGTCAGGAAATATTGCGACTGGGCTAAGACTCTAATGTCAGATGGTATTAACCCGTACGAAAAAGTCATATAGCCGTACAGTAAAAACTATTTCACCTATGACTTGTTCGTTACCACTATGGGGTGAATCTGACAAGAAGTGCTAGGATGACGGATGGATGGCGAACGCGATAAAAGATTAAACAACGAATTGCCGCGTTCTATTTCGGTATAATTCTCTTAGTCACAGGTCAATTAAACCAGCGAGCAAATTAAGCTGAGGCGATCCGTGTGAAAATTGCTGAACAGATTGAATATTATATACCTTCGTATATATGTATATACTATAGTTATCTGAAACGACTGTAAATCCAAATGGAGTAACGAGATTAGAATCGAGCGACAGTTGTCCGTTTTTACTCATTAATATTTTAACCCTGTCGAAGCCCTGAATCGACTTATAGTCGGACACGGGTCTTTTATATAGCTAGTGAACTTCTAGATGTCTTAGCGGATCCTTTAAGAGGGTAGATGTATATAGTGATATTCTTTGCGCAGTAACAACTCTATGAGAAAAACATAAACTCTCGTGCGTAATAGTAACTTTTTTTTGTGTGCACTGCTATTGGCCGTAGATAAAACAATAAAGTGAATCAAAGAAGAATCGTGATGGCTGACGGAATACAGTTGGACCACAGGCTCGGTCTTCACTTTTTTCCGAGATAATCGGTTACATCTCCACTATAGGACCAATTGCCAGTATGTAGTCTCTTCTCTTTACTCACATATTTCAACGCACGGATGTTCAGGCGCTATTCGTTTGAACTTCGTTTGTTATCCAATTGCTTGCTGGAGCGCCGAAAACATAATCAGGGAGACTAGTTTCCCTATACGTAGTAATGCGCTACACGAAGCCAAGACAGTTTACCGACGGTGCTGCCATCGCTGATGAAAACTGTAAGTTTCATAGGTTTTCAAACGGTCAGTGAGGGAGATCGATCAGTACCAAAGGAGTCAGTGCCCTGAATCCGACTGTACTGTGGAAATAAAATATTCGCAAACATTGCAAATTCTATCTGGACCCTTACTATGGATCGTGCGAAACTCACGTAAAAGCTCCGGCACATGAATCCTACCTGCTTACGTATGCAATCATATATGTACGAAGGAGAAAAAGAAGAAAGGAGCCACTGAAGTTCAACTATCGTATAAGGAAAAGCCAATGACGTCCAACTGGCTGGGTCAGTCGGTACAACTTTGGACACATGACTGGATGCTTTTGTCACTGAGTTCAGCTACTCGAATCCTCTCTCTCTCTCCCCCCCTTTCTCTCTCTTTCTCTCTCTCTCTCTCTCTCTCTCTCTCTCTCTCTCGCTCTCTCTCTGTCTGTCTGATTCGCATATAAATTTTAAATATTATAAATATACATATCCTGCGCGTCAATGACTCATGGCTTCACTAAGGAAATATAAAACCTTAGATACCGCGTGAAGTGTAAAGAATAAATTCGATTAACAATGTCAATAATGATAAATTCTCTCAACCAGATCAATGAAAAGAAAAAAAAGAAAGAAAAGAAATGAAAAGAAAAAAAAATATTTTGCGAATACACATGCCCATCAGAGACGCTATTGGCGCCATTAATCGAAACGCTCGATGCGAAGCTTAAAATTCAACACGAACACATCGAAGCGTCGCGAAGCTGCCCCACCCTTACCTCTCATTAGATTCGCACGAGTTTCGCGTCAGATACTCTAGGAGTATATCGTGGTATCGTTAATGGAAACTCGGTTACACTGATAGATACTTGGTATCTGTACTGTGTAGGATAAGAAGGTCCCTTGAAGGATTGGAAGTGGAAAATAGAGAAAGTAAGTAGATGGTACGAAGGGCTTCGGGTAAAGGACGAAAGTCCTACGTATAGCATATAGGGTATGATGTAAAGAGTATGAAGTAAAAGAGGTGGGTGAGAATAAAACAGGATTCCGTTTGTAAAAGGGGAAGGGCAATGGAGAGTGTAAGGGGGGATAAAGAAGAAAGTGGATGAAGGGAGGAGGTGAGAGGATCTCGAATGCGGGTTGCATCCACTGAGATGCAGCTTCAATATTGATATGCCAGATTGCCTGCTGCCCCCGGCGACTGGAATCGGATGGAATCGAGAACGCGAAGAATATCAGCGCACGCGGAGTCGCTTCTTGCAAAGCGTGCGAGACCTCGAGTGTAATTGGGCGAGATATTATTGAACACCGGGTATATGGGAGAGGAAGGAGCTTCGGATTCAGCCGAAGGGAGTAAGAATGAAGGGAAGAGGATTTCTCCTGAGGGAACGGAAGACGGACGGCTTCCTCTTCTACTTACTGAACATGAACGGATACTACCTATCGTATAAATAAATACAATATACCAGTTATACACTCTTTCGGATAACTCCTGCAGAATCTTCCTGAGGCTCCTTTCATCCTATCGTACAAGGATTAATGACAATCGAGCCTTTCGAGAAGAGATTCTGAGGTGATAAGGAAGGAGGGAGGAGGGTTGGGGGACGGGGAGAGGGGACCGAGTATTAATTGATTAGTCTTAAAGATAATCTTGACAGTTTTCACAAAATTTTCATAGCGACAGCAGCGCATTGTCCTAACTATACGTATATCAGAAATCTCAAAATTCTCCCTACGAAGGGGACTTCACTTTTCGAACTGAATAACGAGCTCGAATGTTCTACCCGAATTTCAGCTTGTTCGTCGATTTAAGCTGAACGAACTTGTATCGCAGAAACAGAGTGACGGACAGCTGGTGGTCCGTGACTTAACCAACTGACATCCTTGTCCAATCTGGTTCACGTACCCTGGGGATCATACATGCGAGAATACATACCCATGTAGCAAATTTGACTTGCATATGTATACATATACAGGATGCTCGAAAAAAACGAACATCTCAATCGTACATTTATAGAATATATTTATATAGGGTGGTTCGTGCAACTTGCACACATGTATAACTTGTGAGGTATGCATCTTATGGAAAAATGTAGTATATAATATTTGTAGGGTTTTAAACGATGCATTATATAATGCATAACTTTTGCTTATTGGTGAAGGCGTTTCGGAGATTTCAAAGTCAACGTCGTGTTTATAAATGAAATGCTAAATTTTTTATACCAAATTGTGGAAGAACGTCAAATTTGGAGTAAAAAGTATTGACCTGTATTAGCCATAAACCTAATAACTACGAATAATTTCAGTTTTGTTTCTTGAAAATATTCTTCGCGTAATATCAAGTTAAAGATTCAACCTTAGATGATATTTTTTATTACGTATATATATACTTCATAGTACTTCAGTTAACGCACCAAAGGGCTAATACATCGCATATTGTGAAATTAAATGTGCATTACTCGTAGAGCGTAAAATGGCAACCCTCCGCCCGGTGCCCTTCAGGTACTCCGTTACCGGAGAAGGCTAGACAGAATGGATCTATCGGTCGAGGGGAGGTCGAGAGAAATTTCCGGTATAAATGCGTCATACAATATGTATATATATGTACGTGCAACGAGAGAAGGAGAGAGAAGATTGGCGCATAAAGCGTTCGAAATGCAGGAACCGTTGGGGATCCTTGCGTTTCCGGTATATTTCGGGTTTTGCGTGGATTCACGTTCGGGTGAGCGCAGCGCCACGCCACGCCAGCTCAGCAAAGCATGCACAACGGCGGATGACACAGTGTCACGTGCGGTTGGAGTTCCATACGAAAATGCAATTACTTTCCAGGCCTCTGGATATTTTTACCATTTCATTTCGTCGGGCATACCGCGACCCAAATTATTCCTCTTCCTCTATCGCAACTTCCGCCTCGGCCATTATATATACATATAGTATCACCCTATGCCCTATAACGCTACCACGAATGCAATTTCATCCATTCGTTGTTTTCCCTAGAGTATCTACGATAAGGCTGCGAATGTGGAGAGAGGATGAAACACGGTTTAGGTAGCCTACCTAGATACCTACCTACCTGCCTACCTACCTGACTAGATATCGCAATAAGTAAACATTTATATATCATCATGCATGCACGTGCAGTTTCAGTCGAACGGTTAGCAGAAGAATCTCAAGAACATCGCAAAAGTCGTCGAATAAACAAAAATTATAATTTAGCCATGTTTTAGGTGGTGAACGAAGATCGTACGTATCCTGAATGATCTTAGTTACCTCAGGCTGATCTTTGGGGAAGTTGTAAATCGTTTTTGGGTAACGCACACGATAAACATCGTACGATTATAGATTGATGAAATAAAAATGACGGCCAGGAGTGGCTAACTTGGACTTCTTACAGATGGAAGAATAATAGAGCCAGGGAGTCCCAGGTTGACACTTGGATTAATTCGGCAGGTTTTAAAGGGTTGTAATAGCGTGCAGTATAAAACAACGGCGGTGTCGCAATTAAATATGCAAACTACTTCTCGGTTACCCGGGTAACATCTGCGCGAGAATCCTTTACTTGGCAATCCAACGGCGCACCATGCTACCACTATCCTCACAGCCGTGGGGTGCAGCGAGCTATCTTGCCCGGCAATATTTCACAATTTACCTTACAAATTGCTCTCGGAAATATGAATGGAAATATTACGTCGCGTCGGAGAAATTCGCCGTGCGGTTAATTCATTCACCGACCATTACGAGAGATGCACGGGAAAGGACGCGTTTCAATTACTCCCAAGGAAAGCAAGAAAATAACTGACACATTATTCGTTCATTAGCACATATATGTCCACCCCACTGCATATCCTCGTATGGTTCGCTTACTCATTTATTTTTCTCCTCTGTCCTTCTCTTTCGCTCTGCTATACAGAAATACCTAAAGTCCCAGAGCGCAATATTCAACGTTGAATTTGTATAGAGAATGGTAGAAGGACTAAAAAAAAATTAATAAAAAGCCAATAATGCAATTCGAATACGGACAACCGATGAACAATCGTTTTTTTCGTATCACACGATCAGAAGTGGTATGAGTAAAAAAAGTATAAACGTGGCGAAAAAATAAAACGATGTTCAAACTGCTACCAATCTGACATAGGCCAAATCGCTTTTATTTCGAATCAATGACGATACGATAGATCTTTCTGGACACAAGGAACACGCAATTGAACCGTGTACATCCAGGAAAGCAAGGGTAGTTCGGCTGAGTGAAAGTAGGACGTGCGCAGGTAGGTGTGGGAAGGTCGGAATGTTGGAACGTGTAAAGGGACAGTCGAAGGGAGGTGGCGTCGACCTGTCCAGCGTGCGTACACAGATGTGCTCTAAGCTATAGGTACACCCAGTCGGAGCATTGCGTATAGGAGGTCGTTTACTGCAAAATGAGACAACTATCCACAATTCTATTTCATTCGACGCGAACCATATCACGGTATGGGACTGACGCTATATGGCGGTACTCACGAAAACAGACGTACCGAGCTGAATCCAAAATCCGAGCGTAGGCCACTATGACTGTAAACGTAAACGACGTGCACGGAGGCCATTAGGCACGCACAATGCTTACAAATAGCGTAAACCGGCTGCAAAATTGTCACTTTATTTTGACGTTGACCTATGCGCGCCCATGCAGTTTCGTCCTGAACCTTTTATGGCTATGGCACTGAAGGCTGCACAACGAACGTAGTGAACACTGTGTTCAAATAAGATGTAACACGGTCAGACTGACTCACAGAGTATTCCAGTTATCGGAGCTGACGCTCGATCGAGAGGATAGGGAAGACGGACTCTATACAAATAGGGAGTAAGTGGTTGCCATGGATAGACTATAGGGGATGAGGAAAACAGACGGTTCAGACGGTCGCGCGTTATTTTGAAAAGATTCTATATAGCAGCTTGCACTGCTCCAAGAGGTACGTGAACTAGTTAGGTCCGTAGGTAATACAGGTAGCTAGATGGGATACCTACTCAGAGTTCGGAAACTCCATCAATTCGGGAACGAGCCAATTGATGCTCGAGATTTCGCTGAATTTGGGGGAAAAGCGACTAAGATTGGAAAGTCTTGTCGGCTTTGCTCGGAAATGGACTAACTTCGTGAGCGCAGCTGAGACATCGTGAGAAGGTACGCCTAAACCACTGTACCTTATGGGAAAGATGGGCCTTATCTTTATCCGGAGTCCACGTACAGTACGTGTCTACGGAATGTAACGGAACAGGGGGCGTATCCGTTATTGGCTATATGGGGCCTCAAGTTGTGCTGAGACGATTAAACAGGGAATGGGAGGATCCTCCCAATGATTGGCTACAAGGAACTGATTCGTTCATCCCTCTCACTCACTCTCACTCACTTTGTACCCTCTTCGCTCTCTGACTCACAGACTTCACTCATATAGAGTCCGCGGCATATATACAACTAATATCCTGACATCCGGATGCGACAACTTTTAAACTCATTTCATCCTGGCTAAGATAATCAAGCCGAGGATACCAACCTATGGCCCACCATATACAGCAAGTCTACATTTATATCTAAGGATCGTCGACCTCGCCCAACAGACAAAGATCCGCAATGCGAAATCAGTATTAAGGTTTCCATAAGATATATATACCCCTGCGAAAAGTAACGGCACGTCAACCTCAGCTTCAGGTGAAATTAATTCTTCCTGGAGGCAGAGGGCAACGCTTGTTAATCACACTATCACTGCGTATTAACGTTACCGGGTTAAATTATGCCGAGCTTTCGCAGTCCTTCATCCTAAGGAATGCATTGGTTACCAAAAGGGGACACCAAGTGATCTACTACCCAGTCCATTGGTATATTCTACATTACCACCAAAGCCGACGTACCTACGTGTAACATGTATCTAATGTATATTGCTAGTACCATAATATGTATGGTGCTCATACGTATATATATATATACGTATATGCATGTTATATATCGCACTGAACGGTATATCACTCCAGATTCAACTATTTGTCGGGAAGTTTCCCCTATTCTGTAGTTACGTTCTATATACAAGAGGAGTGTGTATGTGGAGGATGGGGGGGAGGGGGCGGAAGTAGTTTCACGAAATTCAGGGCGGCTTTCCACCAAATTGTTTTGTTTCTCATATTTCATTAGTTACTGTCCACTGGGTTCTAAGGTACCCCTAGTGCTCCCCTTTCGCCACCATGTTATCGCATGGACTTTCGGAAAATCGATCGTACGGAAATGAAGTACTAGACGAGATAGCTGAAGGCAAAATTGTTTACTTCGATACCGAAATAAAAAATCGTCATTTAATAAAATTCCACTAAAGATTCTTGATAACGATAAACGCAAAATTTTAACAAGTACTGATAGTATACACATATGCATATATGTACATACTTAATTCTCAGTTGCCTTGAACGATTCTGAAATTATCATGGTATCAATGGTTCTGCACGAAAAGATCCATTTTGTTCGCGTTTCCGCGACTTTCTTTAATTAAGTATTTTACTCGAGAGTTTCTCAAGGGAACGAGAGGACATTGCTTACAAGAACTCAGGTGAGGAGGAATTGAAAAGAAATAATTGTACCCCTGTAAAATGTACAGCGTTAAGTGGAGTCGAGCCATTATACCTTGTCTAACCTAACCTGTCGGTTAAGAGAAATCCTGAAGAATACAAACGACACGGTAGAAGAGCTAGAGACATCTATCCCAGATAGTCAGCCCGATATTGACGTGAGATTTATAAAGCCCTCGAACTGGTCACGTTCTCTAGAAGCATGTCGTGGAAAGTCTACCCACCCGGGTGGGCCGTATGGCCGGCTCATTTCTCACGGCCACTCGGCCGTAGATCGTGGGGCACTTCGCGTTGCAGGAATTGGAGTGCAGCCTGTTCACCGGGTCCAAGAGAACGTGAAGTAGGGATTAAAGGTGGCATTCAACTGGCGATTCGGCCAGAAGAAGAGAGGGAATAAAAATGGAGGAAGAGGGAGAAGCAGTGCTACCCTGGATTTCGACAGGACGTAAACCTACATTTTACATTGGCGGACCCCAAGCATCCTGGGGATTGTAACTGCCAGACGCGAAAGTATCAGGGTGTAATGAAATATTTCCCATCTACGTGTTCGAGGTTGTAACCGAGCTACTGGGAGGGAATGATACCCACCCTGGTATCTTCAGGAGTCGCGGTTCGTACGCTTCACGACGAGACGAAGATGTATGTCAATTCGGCTGTGATATACGGCCCGGAATAGGGCATAAATATCTCTTCCTGAAGCTGCCGGTGTGATAAGGCACATGCTGCATTCCCCCTTTTCATCCTACTGCCCTCACTCACCCATCCTTCTTCTATCTCATTCTACCTCTATCATCCTTGTACTCATCCTCGTCCTCCTCCCTGCAGTTACCTACCTTACCTACGTGCCACTCTTATACAAGGCATAACCAGACCTATATCCATTCTCAAACACGTTATGCGAGATACTACGTTACACCCGTGTCATCCCGGGTGCCCTCGATATTTCAGATTTACGCCGTCCAAATGAAATATTTTTTTGTTCTTCCTCTCCTCGCCCCCCCCCCCCCCTTACTTTCTATTTCTTTTGCGCTTGTTGAACTCCGCGGTTAGCCCATTTCGCTTCCCTCTCTCTAACCCTGCTCGGGATGCTGAAGCATACGTATAGGAGCGACGTTTTGCTCCGATTCTGCTAGCTAGACGAAAACTCTAATAGATTCTGTAAGTAAAAAGATCTTCATTTGTAAAATATTACAAGTCTACGGAAATATTAATAAGAGATAGAAATGTCGTTGATAATGTTTTGCTTTTATGTGTTCATAATGTTACTCCGGAATGAGTGACAATTGGGAGATGAAAGAATGGATTGATATAATATTTGATCTATTTATAATTTTTTTATTTAACGTAACCGATGAAACTTTGGTATTGTTCTTAATAATAATTATCGCGAAAATTGTGGAGACGAGTGTTGAATTATATGTAATTCATAATATATTGTACGTGACATGTGGTCGTACGTATAATTTGAAAACCGTCAATGCCAATTCGCTGATTTCACGGTCGGAACTTAAGAGCCGTCATAACGCGAAATGGCCCACAATAGAGCGACTAATTAAACTAATTATAAGTTTCCGATATTAGTCTCTGAGTCGTGTCGTCTGCACAAAGCAATAATGGCGTCGACCTATTGCCTTCGTGAAAACAGAAATGTCTATTGAGATACATTCACGAGGAAATTAGTCGTCCTTTGTCATAGCTGGAGATTGGAAATTACCAGACGCGGTCCGACGGCCGCGACGATGCGTTTCTTGCGATCTGTACCCTGCGAAATATTCGTTCCGCGATACATGGCCGTCCCGATGTTTGACATCGTGACGTATCGAAGGTTAGTTAAATATCAGTTAATTTATGAGAGAAACTGTAAGGTTGATCAATATATAATAATAGTGACGTGATGAATATTGAAAGATATATGCATATATAGCGCTTGGAATTAAAGAATTTTTATTCATACCCACCTAAACGCAATCAAGACGCAGAAGCTTTGACAGAAATTAATGACGACAGTTTTCAAATCCAAGCGCGACCTTATTGCCCTACAAGACCGGATATACCGGGTGGGAGAGTCGAATGAAATTTCCGCGTTGAGTAAATTCGTTGGGGATGTTTTGAAAAGTTTGTCCCTTTATGCGAATAGGGAGGCCAACGTTGGTACCATGGGAATAAGCGGAGGGCAGAGAGAGAAACCGGGACGAATAAACGTGCTTGACTGAAAGGGGGTAGAAGGTAACTGTTTTATTTCACATATTATTACAGCCTTATAATTTTTCGAGGGCGCTAAATTTATTCATAGCGTGGCTAACCCTGTTACGGCGTTTTACCAAACAGGACGAGTCCACCAGGATAAAGGGCCATTTCTCATCCAAATGCTTCTAACTTTTGCGATTTTTCAGTTCACATCGACTTGGCTAACCGCGAGCAGCATGGGATTTCATGAGCATCTCACAGTATCGCAACGCCTCATTCAAAGTATGTACCTTTACACAGAGAAAGAGAAGACAAATTCGCGATTTCTCCAAAGTGTAGGAAGAGAAAGAGCCAAAGCCTCCAGCACTTCTCTAACATCTTGAATCCGCTTGATTTCTCTCCGGGATCCATTAATCGCGTGAAAAGCTCCCAAAGCGCTGGCTGCATCTCTAATCCAGTGCCGCAACGGGGTTTAACGTCTCGAACAAAAAGACACGTCAGTCGACGCGTTAACACTACGACGTCGGAAAATTCCGTAGACGCGAGCCAAGACGATCCCCATCGTCGCGAAACTTCCTACTTGCCACTTGGTAGTCGGGGTCGCTACGACTTCCCCTCAGCAAATACTTGAAGCGTTTCCATTGAAATATTCACAAAAGACGACCTTGAAGAATTGAACCTCCAAACAATAGAAGAAACTCAAAACTCTGTACCCTCGAGTATTATCGAATTCGGTATATCAGAATTACTAAGGTCGTCATTTGCGACAAGTTTCAGGGGGACTCTTATACACTGTAAGCCTTAAAGAGTTGAACCTTCGAAATGACATGTCACATACGAGTATATCTATAGGCTTATACGCGCTAACTGACATGTGCACGCATATGCAGCACGTACAGTACAGCCATGGCTAGAAGGGACTATGGCAGAACATGGTGGGTTGTGTCAAGCAATATATACCCTGCAGGCGACATGTATTATTCAGTCTGACACTTGTGCTACGCTATGGAGGATCTGGGAAGATGCCGTAAAAATAAATATACGCTGTAAACGCGGACCGAAATATTATTTCTTACGATACTAAGTGACAAGCTGACGGGCGTTCGGAGATATTCGTACACGGGGAGCGATAATGGCCGCGTGAATAATGTAAAGGCAGTCGTAATTCTGCCTAGCCAAGCTGCTAAATCCGTTATGTCACTCGCTCGTTTTCACCGAAAAGTCTCTTCTTCTCTTACAGAGTAAATTTCATTATGCATGCACCGCCGTCAAATCATGTATCGATCACGTCAGACAAACTCGCAACAACCAACAGAATTCAGCGTCTATATGTTCACTGAAATACTTCATTAATTCTCTTTTATTCCTACTGCGTTCAGCTGCACGGGTAACCGTAGTCTATATACATAGTAGGCAGTCCATTCATTCGGCTACGACGTGGCGATTCATTCAAGGGAATATAACGTGGGAGAAAAAGGTGGAAGTCTCTTTGAACCCAAAGAGACGCCGTGATAATATTAGCTGTATCGCCGACTATTACGCGCGTCCTTTCTAACAGCCCGCCATTAGAGATAATGAATGTAAATTATGCGTAACGGGCCATAATTAAAAAGAGCGTTTATGAACGACAAAGGTAAATTGAGCGTGGCGGGTGGACGCGATATGCTATGGTAAGTTACTCCTCTCTCTCTCTCTCTCTCTCTCTCTCTCTCTCTCTCTCTCTCTCTCTCTCTCTCTCTCTCTCTCTC
>JASANN010000568.1:225443-254044 GCA_031762395.1 Calameuta pygmaea
CTCTCTCTCTCTCTCTCTCTCTCTCTCTCTCTCTCTCTCTCTCTCTCTCTCTCTCTCTCTCTCTCTCCCCCCTCTCTCTCCCCCTCTCTCCCCCTCTCTCCCCCCGTCCCCGTCCCCGTCCCCGTCCCCGTCCCCGTCTCTATCTATCTTTCTCTTAACTGATTTTCATTCTATTCTTCAATACTGTAACTACAATTACTTTAACTCGTAACTTATGCGAGGGGATACAAAGAATGAACTGTAGAATGACATCTGTAGAATCAGATTACGGGCAACTGGAAATGGACTGTTCCTGAATTTTGAAAAAATTAGTCTATTATCTATGGAACTTCTCGGCATCTAGATCAAATTCAATTTGAAAAGGTCCTGAAAGTATTTATAAACCATGTCGAAATTCCTTATGAACAGAAAATGAAAATTCTTGCTATCACCGTTGCTTATAACTTTTCGTAGAATAGCCAGGCAAGGCAACAAATACCTTTAGGAAAATTGATGCCACAGTGTATTAGTTGAAATTAAGACGTAACCCTGTACATACCTTCCTTCATCTGTAGGAACCTAGTATATTGTTCAACCTGTAATAGACTATTACTGCTTGGTCGCACGTGATATGACAGGAGAGCAAGAACAAAAGCTTCAAGGAGCCCTTAACGCAAAAATTCACCTCGTATTCAATGTTAAAGTATGGAAACACATCACGTCCTACTATGACAAATTCAAATAGCTAAAAGTGAAATCACGGCGGCAGTGTATATATATATATATATACATATATATATCAGGGTCTTCGACTTACAATATCCTCCACACCAAGCGCCCTAGTTATCTTTTCAGCGTCTTCGTCTATCACGGCTTAAATAGAACAAGAAATACGCGGGCCAAATTGGATGATACGGTCATACCAAAATGTAGAATAGAAATCTATTAAAAAATCTTTTCGCCTCTCAGCAATCTATTTTTGGAACTCCCTACATAGTACAGTAAGATCTGTCTCAACCATCTCCTCTTTTAAATCGAGTTTCTACCTGTACCTCCTACATAAATAAACAAACCAGGTTTCAACTGGTTATGTATAACTAAATTGTGAAATCTACACGGACACCAGCGATCTTCTTCTTGCCGGTATTTTCTTTCCGTTTCTTCGCTGTTAAAATTACTTGTTAAACTTAATTTTTAAGAAAAATTATTTTTTTAACTTTAAACGTATATTTACAATCAGTAACGCCCAATAAAGATATTCATTCCTTCATTCATTCTCTCTCTCCCCCCTCTCCCTCTACGAGAGAAAAATGCCATGAGAATGGGGATAACACTTTCACGATCATAGGAAACTAGAGTCCTCTCTGCCCTTTGGCATCCCACAACCTGACCATCCCGTACGAGCGGAGGATCGTCGGGCGCATCCACAACAGAGCGACGTCGTTATTAATAAGAACAAACTTTACGAGGTAGACGCGTTACTCATTCTCTGTCAACTTTCATAAGTGAATATTATTCTCTGCTTGACTTATGCGGTGGTCCCTTCCTTTTATACAGTCCACAGGCAACTTGAAAAGCAGTCATTAAGCCATTCTCATTCCCGCCTGCCAACAAGTGCTCGAACGACAGTAAGCAACATCCTTTGAAGAATTGAATAGCATTTTATGATAATTTTATTATTTGTATATATACATATATATATTGTGACAGGAAAATAATTTCACTCTTCTCCTCGACGTCATCGCTCGCCTATAACTCCTCGAGCGCTCGTAGGAACGAACTTACAAACAAGATATAATTGTCGAAATAGGATATGTGTTATTTGTGTTATTTGTGTTAGTACAGGTTACTTAGACTACCTGCAAAATATTCTATTATACACTACCGATAAGTGTCGAACTGGTGGGTCTATCGCTTACTCATATAAGACATCTCGAGAGAGAACGACAGAGAGACAACATATGATCGGCCCGGCAGTCGACAAAGACACTGGAGGGCTGAACGCACATGCGCCGGAATGCCGATTCGCCAATCCGAGCGCCGATTGAACGGACCACGTGATCGGGTGGCAAGCGAGCCGGTAAAGAAGACATCGCCTAATTCTATTTCGACAGTCAAAAGTAGTAGTCAGCCCTCGAGGAGTCTCGCCCCAAAATCTAACCAGTGGATACTATATTGTGAATTGTCAGTTGGACCAATATTGGAAGGTTATAATCAACGATTGTCGACGTGATTACAAGTAAGTCTTATTTAATAAATCTATATTTCTTTCGAATACTGTATCTTGACTCTGCAATTTCGTTCCTTGGGTCGTCCAATCACCTACCTTGCGATCGTCTCATGGCTTAGTTAGTCGGTAATTTTGAATAAAAGTATGTTAGTTCTTAAAACTAACTGGCGCTCAACAAATTATAAATTCTATTACTCTAGAGCCCTGGCAGCCAATGACCCAGGCCGCGCCAGGTGGATATTTTCAGTATTGTCTAGTGTGGCAACAAAATGTCGATCTCAATATATATACAAATATATATACATATATAGATTAATCGTTATTTCCTTATGGTATTTCAGTTTCGGGTGACTACTGCACACCGTAAGACCACAAGGCACTTGGCCCCTCGAGATAAAACAGATATCGGACCGTGAGGATATACTACGGTCTACATAGATGGAGAGCTTTAGAGACTCTATGGTTTTATGGTGCCCGACGGAGACGAGTCATATCGTGTGAAATATCTCAGCCCGATAAATCTTCTCTTCCTTGCTGGAGTCCGTAAAGTCCAGGGCCATCTGGTGGCAGCGGAGCAACAGCGGAGCAGCAGCGTGCCAAGGCGCGTCTCTAAGATTTTCCAACGAATGGTTATTACGGACTTTTCAGTGCTCGTATTGCAATGAGCCGTGGTCCAGATCTGGATGGAGGATTGAAATTGGTATGAGGGAGTTAGCTCAATGGGTTCAATGTGGCTTCATATTTTCTATTTCCCCGAGATAACCAGCGAACCAAGCTAGCGAGCTCTACGGTCGATATCCAATATCTGTTTGCTAATATTTCACATATGGCTGCCACGGGCTCTTACCTTTTACCTATATATATATGTATATATATGTATATAAGTATAGGTATATATATCTCTCTTACACACCAGCATCGTATCGGCATGCCTCGACGAGCCTTCAATTGCCACGAGGGAGGAAATACTTCATCGATTCATTTCCCACGAGGCAAATTCGTGCCGTGTGTCAATATACAAATCAACCTGTGTTTACCTATATGCAAAATTAATTTAAATATACGATTTATATTGGTTCACGGTAATTCCTTTATTTCCCTTATTTAGTAACCAGCAGTCCACGAAATCACGTAGTATCAACTTCTTCGCCGACAGTTTGACTTGGAAACTTAACCCTTTACACTCCACTAGCGCCACTACGGCGACACACGCAGTTACTAGTAACTCGTATAATTCCCAAAGTTTTATAAGGATTAATAAATTGGTATACGCAGAGTCCACAGGAGTCCACGAAATGAAATTCTGTGATTTCAGGTAAAATGAAAAACTATGAAGCAGCATCCATAAAAAAATTAACTGCAAACGTATCTAGCGGTACATCATTTAAGTGGAAAATCGCCATAGCCTCCACTACCCCTATTTAACCGCGAGTAAGAAAGTTAGATAGCTTAGGGAAGCGTACAAGTAAATAACAAGCATGAAGAGATATAGTTTGCGCCAGAGTCTGTAATTAAAACCAGTTGGTATTTACTTGGGGGTAATGAAGGGGCAAACACACAGTTTGTCTCCGTTAGTTGTATCTATCTAGCTATAGCCGCCTACCTAGTGTATCCACCACCTTCGTCCTTCAGCTTCCTCAGTATACATATATATATACCTATTCGATCCATAGGAAAGTAGATGGTTGACTAACGCAGTAGCCCAGAAGCTTTCCAGCTGAATATGTATGTACAATTTCTCCATTAAATCACCAACAATTTCGCATACGGGGATAACAGCCAAAGAGTCGTGCTTGAACCGGAAACGAGCGCCTGTTATGATTACGAGCAATCGTTATCCACATTTCATTGAAGAAAGCACCCATAGCAACTCCTTAAAAAGCCATGCCCTCGTTTCAACGAAGACGAAATGTATGGCATTTCGGAAAGGGAAGTCGAAGAGTTCAAAAACATCATAAATATCATTCGGGATGTTTCAGATTTCTAGATTCTCAATTCGATTATCCACAATCGATATCTCGATTGAATATTCCGTAATGGTGATCCAAGGCGAGGGAACGATATTCGCGACCGTCATGGAGGCGGCTCGTTCTGGATATCGTTAGGCTTAACGACCGGGTCATCGATCAGCCAAAAGTAAAATCCCGTCGTCCCATTATTCTCTGGCAGTGGAGGGGCAGGAAACGACCGCGGAGGAAGCGGACGTTTGACTGGACACGTACGAGCCATTCGGAATGGACAATGCGAGGGACACCACTTCGTGCTATTCCTAGCTCCCTCGTGTGCGCCCATTTCATCCCCGAAAAGCGTTCGTATATTTCACTCTATAGAATCGCGTGTGCTTAACCGCCGACGCATTGATTTCCGTTTAGGCTCGTTGTGACGGGTGACGAGGTAGATGGGGGGAAGAGGGTGGAGTTGTTTCTCACTGTGTCCCAAGGGCACGCATGTGCGCCAGGACTTTACGCACGTGCCTCTACCTATGGTATATATATATATATATATATATATATATATTATAGAGTCATGTACAATATATACAGTACATACGGGGTCGCACGTAAGAGCGAGAGTGAAAGGAAGGAAAAGATGAGAGGAGGTAGACACGTCTCACATAATCCTCGAGCCCTGCGCAAAAATGCGTCTGATCCACCTAATCCCTTATTCCCCGCCACGATAGATTGATATCGGTCGTTCGAGCTGACACTCTTTTTTTCCCCTCGGATGGCACAGACGCTACCACCATCGTCACAGTCAAGCCTACTACTATATAGTGTGGCTAGAAAAAAAACCTACCAAACCTCTAAGCCACAGCGTCCTTCAGCGATCCATCTTCAGGAATAGACCGTATGAGTAGAGTATAATACTGTACTGTAATAATATGTGTACTCCTAATTCCACGGTTGGTCTCGTGCAATAAGAAATTGCAAAGCTTTACGATTAGTCTGCTTGAGTCGTAAGGAGATATATTTATTGCTTTATCTTACAGTTGGTATATGAGGGAAAAAAGTGAAGGCCAGTAATGGGAATAGTATGTATGAATAGTATATGGTATATAGAATGACTATTAGGTAGCTGATCATCTAGAGTCTATTGTGTGTACACTATAGTGGGTAAAGTTACTATAGGTTGTTAGGGGACGGGTGGATGCGTATAAGCATCAGGTAAGTATAGGCTAGGTATAATGTCCTCGTTACTGGTTATAAATCTTGGAGAACGAGCAGAAAGTTGGAACGGTACTCGTGTTTTTCAAAGTCTGATGAAGTTTAAACGGACCACTTAACGAGGATTGGAAGGGTAAAGGACGGCGTACGGATGGGCCATGGCTGTATAACAATTGGACGACGGCCCATAGTTTGAGCGACAGCGCAGATGCGGCAAAAATATTCACAATTACGCGTCAAGCGTCTGTAGTCGCTCGTCTGCCGCGCCTGTGAATAATAGATAGAGAAGCACCGCGGCTTTCTTGGAAATTCAACTGGTCCAGAAATTGGCACAAGGTTCGAAACGGCCATCTTACCGACGGACGCCATGCGGTTTTTCATTGCTATTTTTGTTACGGACCCGACGGCAGACGTCGATCGCGAAACCGACGGAGACTCGACGGTCGCTAAAAAAAACATACTTTAATCATCCCCCTCATTTATTTTCGTGTAAGATTACACCGTGATTATTATACATTTTTTAGTGTATGACGTATCTTTGTGCATTGACGGCGCGCATGGAAATGTAAGGGTTATTTTTAGCTCGTCCTGCAATTCTTTAAACGAACCGTGATACTTTATTCTTTGTCCTACGATTAGATGCGTTTTAAACCGATGTATTTAAAGACGCGCCTGACTTTATTCTATGGGACGTAGAAAGGTCAGCTGGTATTTTGTGCGATAGTGTAAAAAAAGAAGTAACCAAAAAAAATAGTGAGAATGTTGCGGTTGGGGGATGAAAACCGCGAGAAGCTACGTACCGTTGAAATTCCATTGGGTCCTCTATCTATACGTATAGCGATGCTATGGGGAAGTGCAGGTTTTAAAATTCCCCTCGCATCTGCAATTCTAACGAACGTCCCTGCAATTCGCTAGAGAGGGTCGGCCGATGGCGAGTCAGTGGCTTGCGTAAGCATTCGGCATCCAACTAATAGGGGTAATGCCTGTTTTACTATATGCTAGAGAATCTTTAATGCGACATAATCGAGAGGATTGAATTCGTATATCAGGTATACAATTAAATGCAATATTAAACCCCACTAAATTGAACTGCGAAGTGATCATCTTACAGGAGGTGATATGATTAAAGGGTCCTTATATGGAAGAGGGTTAGATATACAAACATTTTTTAATGTTCAGCTAATTTGTTACTATATAGACGGTATTGGGACCGTATATCCCCTTTAGGAATTGCTGAACGCGGAACCCCCTTTTACCTAGGGTGTAACTCTTCCTCGTGACCCTTTCGACGTTCTATATTTCATGGTTCCATGGTCAGGCGTGAACACACCCCGTCTCTACGTGAAAACCCCCGAAATTGGAGCATGGCCAAGAGTCGTCGGCTATACTTTTTCTTTTTCACCCTTTCTCCTTCCCTCCCTCCTCAACCCGTCTCCCTCGCTTTTACTGCTCTTTTATTCTATGTAACTTTCTCCCTCCCACACTGTGATCCTCTCACACTCCCCAACTACCCTCATTTCTCTCCCTCCTATACACTCACCCTATCTCCTTGGCGTCTCAACTCGCCCCTCGATCCGAACTACTCGAAGTTCGCGGAGTCTCTCCCCGTTTCTCTATAAATTATTGTTTATCCTACTTCGCAAACTGTTCCGCAAGCGTGGTTATTATTTGTTATTAATAATATTTTGCTGGCTCGGCTAACGGATAAAGAGCAGAGTGTATACTGTATAGTGAGTGTAGTTAAGGGATTGCACTGGTGCACCCTGGTTGCAAGATTACGATGTTGGGAGGATCGTTTGCTTAGTCGAGCAAACGAAAAACAGCAGGCGGTGCCTGTAATGTAACGGGTGAAACTAGGAAAAATATTTTATCCGTGTAAGGATCATTCACGGAATAGTCACGAATTTGCATGTAACTCTGCAATGCCACGAGATTTAGCTGGAGATCATAGCTCGGACTAAGAGTACAGCGTGAGATCGGAAAAATAATGGGACAAAAAGCACCAACGAAGTGAAATGGATAGACAGATAAATAAAAGTAGGCGGGTGCAAGAAGAAATGGGAAAACGATGACTTCGTAAAAGTAAATGAGTTCGTGATTTGCCGGTGACTCACGTCACAACTGATCGTTAACTTTTCTCTGGCTGGAAACTCGAAACAATTCCAGGTCGTATTAGACTGTACAAGAGATCCCACCGTTGCTTCGAATTAACTGTAATTAATTAACCTTAATAGTAATAAAAACAAAGCCCAAAATATGCTGCTTAATCCTGCAACGTTGCAGTTGCCACCTAGGCAATTCATGAAAAATTGAAAAAAGTTGCACAAAAAATAAAAATTTTTGTCTCTTCTACACAATTTTGAATTGCAATAAAATTTTATAACTCTCTGATAACTACTTAATGTTGTATCGCCCATTCGATTTTTCAGGTACACCTACATTGACTTATTGATCTTCCAAGGTCCACGTCAACACCTTGTAGGAAATGACGACAGTCCACGTTGGCCCAAAAAAAAAAGAAAAGAGAGAAAAGGGTTAATCTTTTAATTTGGCAATTCGAAGCCGCCCAACGCCAAAAGCGCTGAGCCTTGGCTCGGCTTCGTGTTCGCGGTGTAAGTATAGAATTTGAAGTTGGCAAGGGTGAAGTATATCTAGAGAGGGTTGTCAGGATATGGTTGTGGCGTGCAAGCTTGTATATACTTGGTAAGCGTATAATACGCGTATTTTTATACAGAACTCGAAGGTGGAGGCGGCCACCTTCTCGCAGGTTCATCTGAGCTTACATATATGCGGCTGTTATGGCCGCTCTAGCCAGCACCTGTTACCCTTATTTCTGCATCCTCACCACTTCTCCCCCTCCCAGCCTCCTACACCCCTAGCACAGAGTCAAACCAACATTCGAAGATTTCCTAAGCACACTGAACACCCAACAACGTTTTTTAGACACGCGCTCCGTAATTAAGTATACCCATATGAAAGCATAACAATTATTACATATTATATAGTGTACATATGTGTAATGCGTATTTTATTTCATAGAGTGAAATTCCCCCGCAACACAACCGGAAATTAGTTCTTTGTTGCGCGGAGAATTATTGAGGTTATCTTGCAGGAAAACCTGCGAGGATAAGGGTAGTAGGGGTCCCTCGCCAGCACCCTATTAATTTAGAATTTCACGGCCGGATACTAGACGGGGGGACGGTGCGGCGCGATGGGTGGAAAAATCTCATTAGAAAATGCTCTACATAATTTCGAATCCAGTACGAGTGTCGATTCAAGTTCTTCATGAGTATCGAGAACTTGAAGAAGGGCATCGCGCATTCCGTGACCTCCTTCTTCCAGCGTCGTACATCGCCCTTTGGCAAAGATAACGCAATTTTCAATTTCAGTCGACAGCTTCACAGCAGTCAGTCTCTTGGCGGGGGGGTGCGATATCTTTCAATTTCTCAGAAGTGCGTATGAAGTATGAAGCTTTTAAGGGGTGAGGGAGGTTTGCTCTCTTTAACATAACAAATCAATATCCAACCTCAAACTCTGAATGCGCGGCATTGCCAAACTCACGTTCCACAGTTGCCTTTCACGCCCTTACATTTAAACCTCCCGTTCGTCCTTATAAACGCAGCAGACCCGTGATATTCTCTCAGAGAGTAACTTTAAATTAAATAGGAAAATTCTCAGATAAACGTCTTTATTCACGAGTGAGAAACAATCTACCTGATACCTTTCATGGAATTTTGAGGAATTAATCGATAGAAGGGAGATACGAATTTCTTAAGCTGGTATCCGCTTTGTATGCATACTTTGTACAACGTTATTACGTAGCCAATGTTTAACGAGAAATACATCGCATGCCTTTCGACATCGATAATACTTGCAAAGACAAAAATTGGAAATCCACAATAACGAAAGTAAGGTTCTCAGTGATAAAGGGATCAAGTTTTACGAGGGCCCACTCTACATGTGTCCTATCTATTCGATCTTTAGTTTTCGCGTGAGCACTCGCCCTATAGGACCACCATAAGCTGCCATGTCCACCGATAAATACCGGACGAGAAGAAAAAAGCGTAGTCATGCCTGTGCTACGATGTGAAAACAATAGCCATATGTATAGTAATAACAGCGTCTTTAGAAGCTAAATGTGTTCCTATAGTGGCGACAGTGTCGAATATACCTAGTAAGAGAGACAAGTACGACGACAAATGTCAAAGTGTATTATTAGAATTTCCATAAATAGAATAATAGTAATTGACATAAATATCGTCTATTCTGTTTTCGGGATCAGCTTAACATTTAAACACCCTTGAAATTCCATATCGAATTCGTTAAAGGGTTGAGAATCATAAGAGGGTCGATACCCACCATACTTAGCCCCGAGACGTTTCGAGACATAGACTCTAATTTCGAATAATGAAGCTTCCTATCGCGCAGAACATTTCCACGAGGGGTGGATGCGCGGGAAGTCTCCGCCGTTGGTATAAGGTGCGAGGGTTGTAACCAACGCGAGGAGTGCCACCCCACTATCAAGCCTAAAGCAGAGGGGCGGACTTCACGTGCTTTCTAGTTCGAGAATAAAGACGCGTATTATCTCGAGCTTATAATCTAAAGCGACCTTCGTAAAACTGACGCGGAAACTGGTAACTTTCAAGATGGCCAAACCGAGTACGTGTTGGGTGTGGTTACGTTCCAATGCGAGCTCCAATGTCTGGCTATATAGAGGTAGCTACTTCGCTACCACTGCCTGCTACCTTCCGCCATATTACATGGTTTTTCCATGTGACCCATTGTGTGTGTGTATACACACACACACACACACATATATATATATATACATACCATACAATGATACGTATCCAGGCGCATACGCCCAAGCCTAGCAACATATGCATTACGAACCCATGGATATATTCAGCCCACGTAGGAAACCTCTACTTAACTATCCATTAAATACGAGCGACCACCATACGCTGGATGGCTCTAGCCAAGGACCAAATTCGTAATAATCTGGGTAAAATTTGATAGCCACGCAGAAAAAAGAGCGAACCACCTTATTCTGACTTCACTACCCAACATCCCACCATAGGTTTTCCGGTTTTACAGTCTAGCCTGTAGGAGATCGAACCCGATGACAGAGATTTGCTTTGGCTTTTGCTAGCCAGTGCTATGTGCGTTTTGTCGGGTTCTTTTTAACTCGAATTATTTTCTTTTCTTCGAGTACCATTTTTGCAATATTTTTTTGCTTACTTTGTTATTATTGATATTTCATAAAGGAAGTCATGAAAGTAGAGGGCTCATTATTTCGATCATTTTTGACTTCGTATATCTCGAGGAACAACGAAGTGAGGATGTCTTCGATCTGATAAAGCATATATCGAATCCAGTCGAGAATCCATGTTAAATTATAGCGAACCAGTAAGGTAGATAATGCTGCGTCTTAATACCTACCTACAAGATACATCGCGAAGTTACGAAATTTCGACTATACTATAGGTGTCTACCAATATCCGTAGGAAAAATGAGCCGTCACCCTCATGGCCGATTAAGCGCGAGCCTCTCTTCTTCGAGGCAAATTGCTTCGTTAATCCGACATTAAATCCCCAGTATAAATGATCCTGGCTCCGGTAGAAAGTGACGCAGGTATCTATCCACTTTTATAAGAAGCCAGGAACACGCTGATAGCCCTTGAGGACTGTTTCCTTTTTTCCTTATTTTTTTTTTCTTGGCTTGCCTGTTTATGCGTTGTTCATACTGTAGTGAACTAAGGGACCAAAAATAATAATAATGATTTCATAGCACCTTTATTATACCACCCTTAACGACAGAACCCTTTCACGGGGAAACGTTTTCTTCATGCTCGACGACACTTGCGTCACCCAACGAAAAGCGCGTAGGAATTCTTTTCTTTAACCTAATCTCGACGGAATGAAACGTTATCACGCCGTGGTACTTGTCTCCTCTTCTCACTCTTTCTCGGCCCATCTCTCTTACAAACATTCTTCCTCACTCTACCCATCTGCCCTTTTTCTTGTCTCTAGGCGTAACCGTGACTCCTAATTAAAATGTAAGGGTGGATACGGGAAAAGAGACCGGCTAAATTTACAGCGTCGTTACTAAATGTCTCAGGGTCATAAAAAAAATATAAATAATTTTTTTATTTCTCATAGTATATCTTCTACGAGTGTAATACATTGAATTAAGATGATATAAATAATAAATAAATCCATACCCTCCAATCGTAGTATAATTTTATACATTACATTTCATTTTATAGATGCACTGAACAATTATCAAGCATCCATATCGTGGACCATTAAATGAGTTTAATTATAAGAAAATAATTAATTACGATTATTATTACGATAATTAATTAATTTGTCACAATGGTGCGTAATCAATAATAAGTTAGCTTTAACAAAGGCGAGTGACGATAAAAATTTTTGAAATCAAATTTTGAATAATTTGTAATCCGAACTTCAAATTTCGAAAAAATGTCTCTGCGATTCTCTGCATGAAGACAAGATTGAAAAGCAGCAAGTCTAATCAGCATCGAATCTCCAGCTTGTGCTAATGCGCGAATAAAATTCGTCGAAATTCACAAAGTGCAAAATCAGCGCGTTTAGCGAGGAACATCGAAAAGATTCATTTGCCCGCATCCGAGCCGACAATTGCACGCGGAAAGCTTTCTGCTCCAGCAACGCGGAAATCGCGTCTACCCACGCGGGGGTCGGAACGGGGTAAATGCAAACGCGAATGTAATCGGTCTCTCTACAATTTTTCCCTAATTACACGTAGGCTTTGATGTCGTCATGCCTTCAGAACGACATGGGCATCAAACTCAAGAGCGATTAATGCACGAGTAAGTGAACGAAGCAAGATCGAAAAAGTTCACAGGAACAAGGAACGTTAGACTAGTATAGTATATATTTTTTAAGAAGGGTAGTTTTCAGGACTTTTTTCCGGTTGTATTGTAAGGTATTGGCAGTTCCGAGGACAGTTGGTGCTTAGCAAGACAGTCTTGGTAAAATTTACATACTTAAGGTATACTGTCAAGACCGCAAAGGGGCACACACACCGAATTTTCGAAAAAAAACTCTGATGCGTGACAAACGAAATTGTGATGGGCTAAGAAATGGCCACGACAGGTTAGAGTAGGTTAGAACTAGAACGCCACATGTCTCAAGGTTTAGTTTAAAAAAAAAAACACATTCGCTTGCCATTGTGAACGCCGCACGTCCTCCTAACTACCCTTTGACAAGTTTATATATGTATATATATATTTGAAAATGACTGAAAATGGAAATCTGAAGGACAAACGCTCACAAACATAGGATAAGGACATAAGCGTTTCCTATATTATTGACACAGTCAGTTCCTGGCACGTTAGGTACCACTTGTCAAATTGATTCTAACATAAGAGCCGGCATTTCAATATCCGCCATATTTATCCTACAGCAAGGACGATAAAAATATTAGGGACAATAAAGGGTAAAGTGGCCATGGGAAAATTACTACTAAGTGAATAAGCCATCTGCAAAGCTGTCGCCGAAAAAGTAAAAAAAAAGGGTTATGAAAAACGAGATTGGCAGTAATAAATTTTTCGATAAAATTCATACTAGTGATTACTGTAGTTTCGTTAGCACTATTGCGTAGATATGAAACGATAATACCGTCCACGGCTACATAGCAAGTTAAACTAGATTAACAGGCCAATTAATTGAGGGTCGGTTGATGTTCAAGCTAACCACCCGATATAGAAACCTCATTGTACCTATTCCTAATACGAAAGCATTGAGAAAGGTGACAGAATATGGAAGAACCGATATTTCCATATAGCACAATATAATGTTGAGTACAGGGTAAAGTAACGGACGAAAAAAGAACAAAAGTTAACCTCAATAGTATGTACGCATCAGATAGACAGCTATTTCGCGTTATAAAGCCCTGCGTGTACATGAATCAATTTTCTGCACGGGCTGCGCGAGACAGAATGCGTCGTTACATTTTTATAAAATTTTTCAAAATCAATTTCCTCCGGCGCAGAATGTCGATGTCGTCCTACAGTGAGATACACATGTGAACTTATACATGTAGCCTTGATCTTTGCCTATATACTTCCACAACCCTACGGAATCACCGTAACAATCGCTGTGAAAGAATCCTTGTAAAAAAAAATCAATATCACTAATAAAATTTAAATTAAAAATATGAATGAAAATATATATCTTCAATAAAATCTACAGTACAGATAAAAAACATTGATAACCTCCTCATGCCCGTTTACGCGTATCCCTTACGGAATACGTAACCCACAAAAATGATTTGCAATGAAATTTAAAAAAAAAAATGTCCATAACAGACTCCTCGTCGAAATCTCTATATCTAATATTATCAAGGGAAGTGTAACGTGGTTATCACAATCGTCGATGTTATCGCTACGTAGCGCCGTAACGTTCGCAACATTGTCAGATGAGAACACAGGCTTACGTTACCGCATGTATGTCCTGGGCGAGTTCACACGTGATAACCTGGCATTCATAAGCGCGGCCACTGTTACGCTATTTATCGTTGCGTGAGGATGATCGTGTGCGTTGCCATACGGGCGTACTAACGCGCGCGCACCCTCGGTCACATATATGTCTAAATTTAGGTTAGGCTGATGTATGCAACGTTTGGGCAATGTTATGCATTCGCCGGTCGCGTAAACCAAACGCATTTATGCGCCAGGAGCGTGTCCGTCGCGACGCTCGACGGGCCGTGAGGTTGCGGGCATTGGTGCATACGTGGAAGTCAGTTAGGTTTGTGCGAGTTCATGTTGACGCACAAAGCCATGCATGTACGAGCGTCGGCATGCCTGTGGTCGTAGACAGTTGGGGGAGGGGGGGGGGGGCATGGCCGAGAACCGGGAAGGCGCGGACAATGGAAGGGCTAACAATGCCTAGCATGAGGCCGAGCCGTGAGACAATACCCAGGGCTCACACCCTGCCGCGAACCCTAAATCAACGTTCAGCATAATAAAACGCCAACGCTCGCGCCAGAACTTTAATGAATTGTGATTTTCTTCTACTTCAGGGTGACAATGTCAAAGGCAGACTTAGAGCCTCGTCATCCCCCAGACTCGCCTTTTTCGATACCATTTCGAGAATAAGATGAACTGAGCCAAGCATCTAGATGCCCAAGTCAAGGAATCAACCCTCGAGCATGGATTTGTTCGGCAATAAAAATTCCTCGCGGAAGATCCTCCCCCTACCTTTTTTTCAGAAAAAGTTTCTTTGTCTGTCAGGTGATATTATAGCTAGATATCACGGAGCTCGTGTCTACCCCACCGCCCTGCTAATTTATCGTGTTGCCACGTTCCACAAACCTCAAGAGGGCGTCTTTTGCTAATTTCATAACTCTACCGAGCTATACCATCAGACTTATAAACTATGCTGGCTGGGTTCACTTCTATGCCGAGTTATACCGGAAACCAACGTCGAAGAACGTCTTGGAAGTCTGTCAACCGTGAAAATACCTTCGCTGCTCCGAACTTCCATACTTTTACAGTATTTCCGGGCGCTGCGGAAGCTATAGCTTACCCCTGGTCTAGCGCGTGTTCAGCTACAGGGGGTTGGTACTAGGTAGATAAATACGTACGTGTACCATCGAGGATGTATGCACATAGGGGTGCAGCTACGCTCGCATAAAAGTTATAACTCGACATTGGGCTTGAAGGTTGAGCGTATGTGTATGTTATATGTGAATACGTATATATTTTTCTATACGCATATATATATATATATATATATATATATGTCTGGATAGCTACCTACCGCCGTATTACTCCTATGGATATAGGTGCGTACCTTCCTTAAACCGTCTACGTAGACTTCGAGAGGCAGGGGGTAGACTGCGCCAGACATGTAGGCGCGACTCCTCAAATAGGGGTAGCCTCGTTATAGTCCACAGACCCGAGCACGAGAACAACTCCAACTGGTAAGACCGGCCAAGCTCCAAGTCTCGACTGGACAATCTTTACGGTTGCCTATACTTGAGAACCACCCCTTGCCAGTCTGGGACCTTGTAAACGCTCAGGGACCAGAAAAAATATTATAACTCTAGTTGCGGGTGAAATTTCAGTACTGAAATTTTATCGGACTTAAAATATGTCATATATTAACCCTTAATCATATTTGTCCGTATATTAGGCATTTAGATTTTTTTTAATTTGCCAGAAATCAATACTTATCATTTGTTACCGGGATATTTATAAGACTCACTGGTCCATGTGCGATTAGGCGTGAGATCCACGAAGAGATTCTGTATAAATGATATTCCCAAAGAGAAGTTCGAAATTGCAAGGAGAACTCCAGATGAGTCTAGCCAACGATTTTGGGGATAGGGTGTATGAAGAACCGTAGTAGATATACGTATGTTTAGGGGGAGTACAGCGGAAGTAGTGATGCTCTGAAATGTAGCAGCCAGTAGATACGGACAGACAGGCCAGACGAACAGACATACGTTATGTTACTCGAAAGGTGGTACGGACCCAAGAGGTGTGGCAGTACTAAAGTCAGTTGCAACGTCAGACCAAGAACAGCGAGGAGGAGTTTCACTTACATCCTCACGACCAAGTGAGGGTCACTCAAGGCAATTTTACAAGTAACGAGGACAATGCATAGAGCAAAATTCAAGTATCCCAAGATATCGTTTTTACTCATATTTTATACTTTCGATGAATCGTGTCTCGAACAATTTTGTCTACAATGTTAAATTTGGCCTTCTGTATGTCGAAAAGTTGTCCGAACGGCAATCGTGTGTGGGAGAACCCATGGGTTATTTTTTAAGGATACTTATTTAATTAGGTACGAACAGCGCAACGCAACAATTAAAACAAAATAATTATCGTATTCATCTTCGGAACGCAAAGGGGTCACGATCTCCATTAATCCACTCAACAAGGATCTTCTATATCTACCTCTTCCGTGACAAGCTCCGATCAACTTAAGAATCCGACTTACTTCGTGAAAATAATGTTTCTAACTGTAGCTATCTTTGAAAAATATATATATATTCTACGTAAGACAAAGATACAGAATTAAATAAAAATCTATAGGGTGTCTCCGAAATATTCATTATGAGTTTATGACCGAGTCTCTGTTCTTCGAGAAAATTTCCTTGTATAACACGGACTTTATAAAGCTAAAAGGATCCAGCATCTCTTGGAGCACTATGTATTATCGCCACCATTTCGACCTAGCATCAGTATCCCGTCCAGATGGAGTGGGAAGGGGGAAGGGGGGATAAATTTATGTTTTACGCGATCGAAAGTTATTCCCTCCCCGTGAACTCTACCCTGGCGGCTGCGCTCTGTCAGCCCGAAAAACTTTAAATTAGATTGGTACCCTGAATGGGTTCTTCTCCCTTCCCGTTCTAGAGAAACATTTCCTCATGAGAAACCGGTTTCACACGATTTCCGTAACGGCAAGAAAATCGCGACTACTTGAACAGGTAAAGTAGTTCTAAACCAGTTCTATTTAGATAAGGGTTACCCAATCAAGGACCCCTTCGTCTCCTCGGCCGACCGATAACAAATTAATTCTATTAAAAATTCTATAAAAACTTCCAATAAATTTATTTGCGTCAGTCCATATTGCATAGAGTGATACATGCACACGTACGTATCACATATGTGCGCTAATCAACGTCGGTCGCATTATTTAACTCGGATTCGAGTTTCTATGCATTATTATAGTTATACGAGCATGTAAAACAATGTAAATGGTAGCGCTGCGTCCAGGGGGTTCACTGATGGGAACATTTGTAACATAACGTATGGAACAACGAATGCTTGCAATTTCAACGTGAAGCTTCGTCATTGAGATAAAAATGTGCGGTTAACCGCATAGGAGTTAACTGAATGGATCGGCCGATAGAGATTTGTGCAATCACGTTTACACTCATTTGCAAATAAACAAAGTATACTTGAGGAGCTTTTATGAATCAGACTATAGGTATATAGATATATGCATAAGTGCCTGTAGTACGTGAATTCCCATTTACGAAAACTGTGCGCAGTCATGATTCTTGGTTTTCCAGAAGCTGCGTGTGCGTGTGCGGGTGCGTGCGTTTGTGTGCGTTGCGACGAATAAATTAAACGAAACCCCCCTCTCGAGAGACCCTGACGTCATTCCGTAGTGCAACTTCTCAAAATGACAGACAGGTAGGAATTGCATTGTCTTGCTGGCAGACAAAGATGCTATGCCGGGTTAGGACAATTTTTCCCCGTATTTTTCTTAGCGTCAACGACTTTCCTCGTCGTTTTTTTATTCGTCGTCCTCCTCCCTGCTGCTTCCCTACGCTTTTTTATTTCCACCCCCCCCCAACGCCCTTTTTCCTTATTCATCCACCCCATCTTTTTTCCCCTTTGGCTTGACTGACGTTTCTACCCACCTGCGTTAGGAGGTTGTGCCTCGGTTTCGTTCCTTTTTGTGTTTCCTTTTCTCATAAGCCAAGAAGGAAGGGTACCAAGAATAAGGGTTGAAATAGTGCCATATCAATTTCAGAGGGAAAAACAGTATATTAAAATAATAAATTGTTACGATTAAATAAACAAAGAGAAAAATAAAAATCTTCCGCTTTCATCTCGTCTTTGATGTTACACGTGATATTTACTGTAAATTACAAAGAGTACAGCATCACTTTGTATACTGTATCCTGTATCCAGGGAGGATAGGTACAGGATAACACGTCAAAGTATCACAAAGGCGTTGCGATTTTAAAAAATAGCGAAAACGCACGCATATAGCTTCGTACCTTGAAAGGGGTGGCTATAGGGGCGTAAAAATATGTGAGGTCGTTTATTGCACATTGTTAAATTACAGCGAGCCAGGGACAGCCACCAGAGGGTAAAGGAATCAAGAGATACCCCTTAAGTATAGTATTTTGAAAAAAAAGATTACCAAAGAAAGTATTTAAAATACACTCCACTATTCATTCTATTTATGGTCTCTTTTTCTCCTCTCCCTCTCTCCCTCCACATTTCTCTTTCGCCCTCCCCCCCTCTCTCTCTCTCTCTTTCTCTCTTTCGAAAACACTTCCACCACCAATGCGAACAAAGGCAGGAGTTGGTACCTACGAGATACGGAAGAAGGGACAGCAGTTGGTAATACGGGCAAAGACGGATGTAGCTTGTTAGGGGATGAATGAAAGTTGTCAAGGCGGTCCAATTAATGTCAACTCCTCAAGCGGAGCTTACCTTAGCTTACGACCAACCTCCACTATCTCACCGTCATTGCCATCCACCTCCTCCTGCCCCTTGCATTATAAGGTTTTCTTTCCTTTCCATTCCGTCTTCTTGTTAACCACTCGCACACTGTCGTTACGGTACATAAAAATCTGCCATCTTGTGTCATTCGTGCCAGTCGTGATTTTTACAACGCGTCATTGTTATTCTTATTTCCTTTTGTGCCTCTATGACGTATATTAAAAGCAGCGTGAAATGCGAATGGAATAATTAAAATGAAAAAAAAAATATAACGAGAACGCAGATACTCGGCATGATTTTATATGCCGCATCGATGCAGTTGGATATGCGGTTTATTAAATATGTAAATAGTTTTATTAAGCAAATAAATACTTGATTACGCATGTATATATATATATATATATATATATATATATTCACGACCGCAAAAGATAATCAGACAAAACGTATCTTGCCAGTATATTGTAGACATATGGAAAAAGCGTGCAGTAACATATTATTAATAAACAAAAGTTACGAATAAATCGAAAAAAGTCATTATTGCTAAAAGCATAACACGTACGAGTCATAGGAACGATATTTATTTTTACAATTTTTATCAATACTTTATCCCATCATTCATTCACTTTGCCAAGGATATTCACGGAGAATAAAATTGCACTCTGACAGTTTCAAGAGCAATGGGTAATGTTAAAAAAATATGTAGTAGATCGTGATAAAAATTTTAGTAAGATTCATGAAGGAAATTCGTTAAACTAACAATCGCAATGTTAGATATTGTCAGAATTCTTATCATTTCGATAATAGAATTTGTTCCAGTCCAACCAGTAACTGTTGTTCTAAATAATTGCAACTGCATATTCTTCTGCGTCCATAAATAATTCTTTTCATCGATACATGCCATGCATAAGTTATTTTTGTTAAGGGGACTTGAGACCCTCTTTACGCGACGCACATACCGACACGAATATATATTCGTTTACGTAGACAAGTAAAACGACACTGTACAGTTTTCTTGAAAGTGTATAATATTGCCATACATGCAATGTATACATAGCATAAGACTCCACTACCAGTACGCAGCTAGAGTTTCCCAAGCAGTTATTCGACTCCAGCTTCGAAACTAATTAAAATGTCGAGTTCCTCGTGATACCGTTCGCTTTCTATTGTGAGCATAAGTCGGCTTAGTGCAAAACCGATACAGTAATAACTAGAAATAAAGAGAAGAGTGAAATGAGGTAGCGCTTACGTATTTAAATAAATTCAAACGATTCGAAGTAAAAAGAAAAAAAAGAATAACGTCGAGAGGGATTTTCAATCAGTGCAAATACTTTTCTTTTTCCTTGGGGGAAAATAAATTTAGCAATAAATCAAACAGTCATTAATTTTTAATATCGTGAAGATGTAAAGAAACATCTGTCCGTGTCTCAGATTCAGACGGTTCGAACTTACAGCTGGAAATTGATACGCTTGTACTTATTTTTAGTACAATTTAAACTTATATAATAATAAAAACATAAATACGAGGCTCATAAAAAAATTTTCACATTACCAGTGATATTTCTGTCAGACGCAATCCGCGACGGATCGCTAGAGAACAATGTAAAATGATTTTTTACCTTTAGCGAAAGAACATTGACGACTGAGAAATTTAGCTACGAAAGTTCCTAAACACGAAACACGTGTTCCCATCTGTCACTTCAAACTATTTTAATCATAGACCGTCTATAAATACATTTAATCGCTCGACTGGAGCGCACAATGTGTATACGTGACACTCGTGATTGGTTTTACCACTGCGCCTTAATTCCCATCTGGTTTTATTGAAATTAAGAAACATCACAACCTTAAATATTACAAACACTTATAAGTAATGTCAAATATTCTATAAATTACATTGACCTATATATATATCGTTATATTAACGCGCGCATAAGCTTTCAATAGTTTAAGAGAATCGAAATTCTTGCCCATACTATAAAACGTTAAGATACCTCTTATACGAATACATACTACGCTATTTCCGCTTCAGCAGAAAATTCCGTTGCCATAGAAACTGAATCTTAAAATAGTTTATCAATGCTTTAAAAGCTTATCGGTTCGATCTAATTCCATTGAAAGTTTCTACATATGTATATATATCTATGTATATAATAACATTTGGATATATCAAACATACGATACAGGTTAAATAAACAGGTAAACCTTACCTGCTTATTCCAAGAAGCCTAAAAGCATTTCTATGCTTTCATGTGTTATTGATGATAACAAACAAAACTGTTTGATCTCCGAATACATTCGTTGTGGGAATCGTTTTTCGGAAAGAAGAATGCCTTATGGGTTCAGCTGAGTCAGGCAGGGCGCATAAATGAGATGGGCGGTCCCTGGCACCCAAATATACTAGCTTTCACCCTTAAATATATACTCCCATTCGTACCGAATGCATACACGCGTAGAGAGGACGCATAGAAATGATTCTATAGATATAAATTCAAATGCGTGTATATATATGCATATATATATATATATATATATTTATACCGACCAAAACACGGTCACTAGTCAGAGCGTTGCGACGCGCCACGTCGTACTAAGAAACCGTGCTTCCGACGGCGAGAAGCTTGCGGGAGACATTACGAGCTACCCTCGTAAGCAGCGATAGCTCCTTATCGTAACTCGCCCCTTGAAATGCGTGCAAACCTGTTAGCTATGAATTAACAAGGGAATAAATAAATGTAAGTGCAAGCAAGTAAGAAACGGCGGCACAACTCACCGAGCAGATTAAAGGAGTCGCAGCATTTAAGCCTCCTAGCTGCGGGTTGCACGTGGATTTAATCGGCTGGACCAATCCCATCGCGGCATCGAGCCGAAAGAATTTATCGAACGGCCAATCGCACCGACCAAACTTGTATTCGCGCTCGGTCAGATAAATGCGGCGGCACTACGCTTTTGTGTTACATTCGCAGAAAAATTTTATGTATATATATATATTCTTGATTAAACATGCTTCCACATATGCATATATGCCTAGACGTATACCGCTAACTAGCAACTCGCCAATGGCCGGAACACTCGAAATAATTGAACCACACTACGGTAATGGAAGCGGTTTACGAGGGAGCTTTATTGAGTTTCTATGGAAAGTCCATTTTGAATGGACCTAATAACAATTGTCTATAGGTCATAACATTTGGACAATGCGATTACGTCACGAGGTCATCGATTGGTTATAGATATCAAGAAGTTTTAAATTGCTTCACAGTGTCCTAACCAAAGAAAAATCTCTGGGGTCACCAAAGCTGCCCTTGAAGAAAATATGCAGCAGACTAAGCCTATGCCATCCCTTTAGTTTAGCCAGCACCCGCTTTAGCAAGAGCTCGTATCTCAGAAATCTCTCGTCCCACTTAGCATTTATCTCTGGAATTAGGTTAGGACTCTTTTTTACCTCGCGTACGTGCCCGACGAAGAAGTCGCGCGAGTGGATGCGCTTCCATGGGAATCGCGATGAAATTGAATTTTCTCGAGTCTGCTTCTGTGCGAGGATATCTCTTAAATATATTTCTCTGGCGCAACTAGAGAGGGATCGGACCCTACCTCTGTATTATATCAACCAGGGAGTTTTATTACTGGCATCGAAAGACCTGGATATTTCAAGCGCCTGACGATGCCGCGACTTTAGATACTTATGCCATAAGACGCAACCGTCTCTTATGAAATATCTTCGTGAAATACCAACAAAAGAAGTTCAAATATTCCTGACGAAGTCCGCATCCCAAGGGAATAAAAGTTTAACGGCGTAATCGTATAACGAATCGCAAGACCCATTACGTACCCTAATACAATTTTGCCTCGAGAGCAGAAGGAAGTTAGCGGGATAAAATCGATGCAAATTGAAGTCTGTCTCTTCCCTTTTCTTTTGTCGCCCAAGAGAAAATCTTTAATTTGGAAAATTAAAAAAAAATTAAACTGACTGTAGGTGTAAACTCTTATTCGTTTAAAAGATCGTTGCTGAAGATTACTTTTTAGTGTCTTCAGCTTTTCCTATGTCCAGTCTCTATATCCCTCCATTGTCCTTTTCGTCCCCCTTTTCTTTTTTTCTTGCTCCACTAAAATCACGTTACAGCGACAGAGTGGAATGCGCGTGCCCAGGTGTATACTATACAGCTATCCAAAGAACAAACTCCAGCATTGGATACAGCTGCTCCTCGCAAAAGCCAGCCGTGAGTCTGTCTAGTGCACTGCTGCAGTTTATGCTCCTGCATTAACATAGAAAACCCCCCCTACCCTACGAAATACGAATCAGACCGAGCTGCTCCTCCGTTAATGGTTATGGGGGGGCGTCTTTGCACGCGAATAATTTCAACGAATTTTACCGGGCTGCAGCGGAAACGTAGTACCTCTTCCACTTTGTCCCCCATTTCTCTTTCAATTCTCTCTGCCATTCTCTCAAATTTCTCTCCTTCTCTCGCTTCCCATATGTATACTCCATGTGTACCACGCACGAGTGCACGCTCTCCTCGTGTTACGCTTATTTCTCGCTCGGTTTGTTCGCACGTGTATTCCTGCAGAATTGTGCTGTCTCTCGTGATGCAAGATTGGATGAAACAGACAGATAGACGGAGGGAGAGAGAGCGAGAGAGAGAGAGGGGGGGGGGAGAGAGAGGAAGAAAGAGGAAGAGAATAAGTAACAGAAGGATAGTCAAATGCGAAAGTATGATATAAAAAAAAAGTAGAACGTTAAAATCCGTGGTCTCTGGATATACGGTTCAATTTTTATATCCACCAAATGGCAGTTTTACCTTCTTCATCCGGCGTCATGACGTCCGAAGAAACTGCTAGCGCTAGGAGGTTAAACGAGGGAATATAAAGTAAGGAACGGCTCCCGATCTTTAACCTCCACGCCTCTATCCTTCGCGAATGCACTACGATAACGAGGAGGAGCTCGACTTCAACGCCTTAAGGTTTATCTAAGTTTAACACCCGCTGTAATATTCCTTTAAAGCAGCAGCGGCAGCTCTTGCGAGGACATTAAGCTCGGGATCTTCGCAGGCTACAAGCAGAGGCCAAGAGGACAAGCAAAGCTGGAAATCAAGGTTTCGCAATCTGCTCTATAACTAGGAGTGCTACGAGCTGAGAAAAAATTTATCTAAGATCCCACGGCAAGTTAACCGACAAATTCGTAACCAGATGTGCTATGACCTCGGGATTGTTTTTGGGTATAATTTTTTTGATTTATCATAATAAAAATAATTTGCAAAATATAAAGACAATCGAATCTCCATCAGCACGAGAAGGGTAAGTATTCAAGATGTAAAGGGTTATCGACGCAAGGGATATAACTCCGTCAGGCAGCTCCCTACTATTTCTGGCTTGTCCGACAGGCATAGATAGATTGCACCCTTGAGACAGAAGTAGGTAGATGTCGACGCTGGAGGTGCTTACCGTTCGAGAAAATGTTGAGACCCTTAATTTAAAAGAAGATATATATAGAGAGAGAGGGGGGGGGGGAGAGAAGAACATATTACTTCAGGATTGAATTCAATACCAATTAATGCAACACTTAAAAGAAAAATAGTCTGCGCATAATCTCTGATATTTTAAATTCCAGCTGTTCCTGCGCAGCATCCCTCTGACGAGCGAAACTGGTAAAAGTAAGCAAATTTCAAAGGCTGCTGCAGGGCATTAGGATATGTCAAATGGTACACCAATTCTCGATCAACATCACCATGTGCTTCCAGCAGAACCCAAGCGCCAAGGGGCGTACGACAGAGCATCGTCGAGAGGGTGTTCATGAGTTTATCCGGCCGCTCGATTACCTATTTGGACTTTCCGCGCAACTTTCCCATAGAGAAACCTTTCGACGAGGAAGAAGTTAGGTCGGTGCCCTTTGGGAGCATCATCGATATTTCGACACTTATTTGCGAGCAGGTCCTGAGTTTTCCAAGCGCGGGCAAAGCTAGAGCAAAAGACACAGCAGGCCTCAGACTTTACACATACATATGTATATACATATAGGGTGGTTCACAAAAAACGCAGCAGCTGAAGTTGGACGCGATTGAACTATTCCGGTAGTGCACACAGTATGAGCTTGTTAAAAAAATAATAAAAGATTCTGAAGCTCATGATGTTAATAATGTCATGACGTTAACTTTCACATCTTTAATGATGTCACGCTCTTCTGATTGATGAAATGTACGTGTAATGTATATTCTACAAGTACTGTATTGTACACAATATATAATTATAGTAATAGTCTTTTGGATGGACAACCACCAGTTTCTCTAACCCCGAAGAAGATGCAGGTATAGTGTACAGTGTATGTCTGTGTAGTAAAATATACCGTTACGTAATACCGAAACCGTGAAAAGTTTTATCTTTATCGCCACCTGAAAAACTTTCCCAGGGTTTGAGAGTTTAACGTTTACAGTGTCCTGTCCGGTAGGTACTTCTCGCTGCAGCAGATAAATTTTCAAGAAAATATACTCGCAGTTGATATAGGGGAAAGAGACGAGGAAAATCGAACCGCGGCGATTGCAATGCCGATAAACGATTCCATCCCATTTTTCTTCTCTCCGCTCTCGGACAATCGAGACCATTGTCGGGTTTCCAGAAAGGGAAACAGGGATTCGGGACGCTTGAGCGTCGCGATGCTCGTGTTAGTCGCGATAGTCGAGTACAGTACAGTGTATGGGAACAGAGCGGAAAAGAGAACTTGGTGAAAGGGCAACGCAGAGGCGTCTATAGAAAAGCGATAAAATCGATAAATGATCAATGTTATTCAACCGGTTCATGGTATTTCTTCATTTGTATGCAATTTTCAAAAGCCCGCGCGCCTGAAATTAGTAACTAAGTAAAAAATACCTGCGCTTGAATTCTCATTAAAAACATTCATTAATTGGAGTCTTTGTTGGTAGCGGATTGAAAATTGGGTTTTGAAAATACTTTTTCCCTCATGTTTTATTATTATCGCTGCGCTGCAAACTTGCATCGTTATAACATCCATTTAAAATTTAGCAACGAGAAATATTCTCGATAGAATGAATTATATACATGCGGTACGAGCCATGTTTTATCTCGGGACATCATACAAAAGCGCATTTCCGTCATGAAAATTCGGATGCGCGCGTCACGAGTTGCGATAAATAATTTGGTAACGACAGATACGTCGAACCGATTCCAAGAGAGGGCAGCACCGTGTGATTTACGGCACGCGAGGTGAAAAGGTTAAAAGAAATCTAGATCAGCTTTCGAAATGCGAGGATATCGATTTCGATCAGCGCCAAACGCATCGAGAAGACGAGCTTTATCGTTGATGCACATTGAATAAATCCGTCCTTAACGGTACCTCGTTATACATATTTCCAATGCACGTTAGAAAATCCTTAATGGATTTCTACTACTGTATGCAACCGTACATACATATTTTATGGCATATTAGATTACAATAAAATCTCTAAAGATTAAATAAATATTACAAGATTCATTTTCCACGTCGACCGTGAATATTCATATAACAGCATGCAGTGATAATGATAAGCTTTTCATGCTGTTACGTCTCATTGATAAATCCTTCATTGCCATTATACTTACAGTACCATAAACTATAGATATAACGTAAATATTTGAAATTAAGTTCCAGCTTACTCAAGGGAAAACTGATAAAGCTCGTTTCTGGAGGATGCGACGAACCATCCGTCCCAAGAAGGAGGAAATAAAATATTGGACAGGTTGTAACTTGGTATATTGACTGTACCTAAAAGTTGGATATCCCACCCAAGGACGTTACAGACGTGTGTGCCTTATTGCTATCGTCCATAGATACATGAGAGCGACAGAGTCGCACAGCCTAAAAAAGAATTTGTTCAGCAAGGATGAAAGGACGAAGGAAGAAGATGGGACGGATGAATCCAGTAAAGGATATGGGGAATCGTATCGAGAAGCGTAGATTGGCAGAGAATATAGGAAGAAAAGTGAGAAGGGCGACTCAACGTTCTATCCCAGACTGACAGACCGACAGGGCAAATGAACCGGCGACAGGAAGGGCAAAACTTTTATTTCCGCTTGCGCGCGCGAATAAAACGCCAGGAATGAACGACTGAACGAGCAGTGAGTCAGGATACTGGATTCCCGAGGGAAGAGACTTCCGCGTATGTGTGCCAACTCGTGATCCCCTCGCGGCTCTTGTTGTTATTCTTGCTGTTGTCGCTACTGAGGCTTCCGGCTTTATAGTATGCTCCACCATCGGCGCAGCATTCCCGTTCCCCAGGTGCCCTACAATCCGTATAAACGGATTTGCAGGCTAGAACTTTTATTCGGCTGGATTATATCCGCGTCGTTTTACGAGAGCGTCCAGTCGTATGGAGAAAAAAAACAGAAACGGAGAGGGGAACGAAGGTTGAGCATACTATAGGTATATACCTAAAGTTGGTATACGCTAGGTACTTCACTGCCTGCTATGGTACAGATAAATCAGCGATGACCTAACGGGCACGAGCTAAACTGTCGTGACGTTAATCCGGATACCAAGGGAATGTACACAATGCGAGTGCTGCCTCCCCGGCTTCCCTGAGAACTACGGATCGAATTGTTCCCGACGAACAGACAGCGGAGACAAGAGACGAGCGTCGCTCGTGTTGCCGTTAGGACAGGAGAGCGTGGCAAATATCAAATTGGAAACTGGACTCCTGGAGTGTGGGATCGATTACGGTAATACGAACGGATAAGACACACTCTCCCCCCCCCCCCTCTCTCTCTCTTGTACTTGACGGTAAATGACTCTCTATACGAGCAGAATCCATTAAATCTGAAAACTTTCATTCTCCGTCAAACACTACTGTTTTACTTTTGTTTTGTACTTCACTTGAATCATACTTCTCTTACTATAGTGACTATTAAATCTCTTATGACAGAGACACCTGTAGATACATAGTTTAGACATTGAATTGACTTATCGAACGTGATTGAAGGTTGTCAAAGACTATTTTAAGAAAGCTTCCATGAGTATTAACACGGGGTTGATTTCAGTAGGAGAAAAGTATCTTTCGCCCGCGTGTGCTAATCCCAGTAAACTTCTTTTATCCGAACCTTAGCAACTCAATGGAAAGATTGTGGACTCTAGAGTATATCGCATGTCTCGTTCCTCGCGACCGATATCAACTTAGTCCGAGGGAAACTCGACAGAGATCCTACTATAACACCCATCTAGGTTTAACTGCGTATCACGCCAGTCAGCGTTAGGAACCCGAATAGGTAGGTAAGTAGGTACGTACCTGCAACCTAAGGTAGTCGACTTGCGTAGAATCCAAGGAAAGTGAATCCTTTCTAAGCCCTTTCTTTCCTTTCGTTTCCTTCGGTTTACTTCCTCGCCAAGCAACACCCTCCTCTACCATCCCATAACGCTACGAGCTTTTCTACGCTCCCCCCCCCCCTCCTCGTGACCCCTTTTTAGGATTTCTCACTCCGCATGCCACTCGTTTCTTCTCTTCAGTAACTCGGGTCGCACCCGAACCCACACGAGCAGCAATGCCGTCAACCTACACCTACCAGGCCATTTCTACCTTCATTCGTACCTCTCTTTCTGTCCCTATATCGCTCCTTCTTCCTTGACTCTTTTTCACGAGTCTTCATACCTAGCGCAACGCCACCTTCATACGCGAACAGTTGCGCGAGGATTATGAAAGTTTCTTTTCACCGCTAAGCTTAAAGCTCCGAAAAAGGAAAAGTTCAAACCAAGAAATGGATGTATTATTCCCTTAGATTGTCACGCTCTCGTCGATTACATCGTGCGAGAGCTATGTTCCAGGTACGTATCAAGAAATCGCCTTCGCCCAGCTCCAAAAGATTTTACGTAACTCTTGCGTCGCTGCGCGAAACCAATAAAAAGTCATTGAATAGACATCATCATCCCCTATATTTCTTTCGCACTTTATTTTTCTTCTCTTTCTCTTTCTTGGCAATCCTTTAAACCTAGCCTCTCTTGGGGGGGGGG
>JASANN010000568.1:263173-321184 GCA_031762395.1 Calameuta pygmaea
CAATACTTTTTATAAGAGGAATTCACAGCATTCCTGTACTTGGCGTAGCTTTTTACACGTAAGTATTTTTGGGGGATAATAACTTGCTTTATCCTTTCGGATTAAAATCACGCTTACACGGTGTTTGAAGACGTGGTTTTTTGAATGTCTGAATCGATTCAAGAGACTATTTAATGGTCTGAAATGACAGATGTCTTAACGAGAAGTGCTAATCATCTATCGGAATTTATTAATATTATTGAAAGAATATTGACTTATGAGAAAAGTTTTTCCTCTATTGACTCTTATTGACACTAAATGATTATGCGAATTATATAATGGAGTTCTTCAGAGACGAGAAGAGAGACTTCTTGAAATGATAAATCTATTCTGATTAAACAAGACATTACGTGAAATCAGTAAATTACGTAAAACCTTGTATTTATTATTTTGAATCTTTCTCGAATGAAAGATGATAAATGTGCAATAGCCATTTTCTTTCATCTCTGTTTTATATCAGTTAGTAGCCGAGTTTCCGTATCTTTTCATAAAATTATGCTTAACGCACCTCCTCTGTGTCTATAGTACCTGTATAGTGTAGGTAAATAGTGCCAGAAAAAAAAGGCCAATTGATCGAGAACGTAGCAAAACGATTCGGACCAATAAAATTGAAGTCCCTCCATCAATTAATTAATTGGAAATCCCCACCGGAGCTGGTTCAGCTTATCCACGAAGACGGAGAACTGTATCCAGGGGGCACTCTGGTGGACGTTGCATTATAGCACAGCACTGTACCTCCGAAACACATGCAGAGAATCAATAAGATTTTCTGGATATTGCGAGAGCAACACGAGAACTACACAAACGAGAACTTTCTATACGGTATAGGAAACAAATAGAAAAATTATCACAGATAGCACGGGAGCGCGAGCCAGCACGAGGCACCGCGATCGGTGTCCCAAGACAGACTGCCTGTGAGAATAGTCAAATTCGGGAACTAATCATTCTGATTGGTCGAGATCTTTATAGCCGATAACTCTTATCTTTTCCTTCGAGTCGTCCCTTTAAGCTAAATCTAGAGCATTTCTTAGCGAATCGGTAGGTATCAAATAATCAACAACTATAACTCGGGTCCGGGGGTTCCTCCTCTGCCCTTAACCGTATCAAAACCTTATCTTCGCTCTACAGCGGTTTGCCACTCTTCGGCGCCGGTATCTCACCTGGACCTCTGCCGGTCCGCGGTGACGTCTCCGTCGGGTACTCTCCTCGGGTAGCTGTGCGAATCAATCCGAGAGCGCAGCTTCTGAACAGGATGGCGACTCGAAGGGAACCAGAAAGCGAGAACGTTATCTGAACCGGTGACTGGAGTCGCCGTCTGACCATGAGTTCAAACAACGCGTCACAATATATACATATATTTCAGCAATATACATGGGTCTTATAGTATACCACGTGTTATAGTAAGTATCGATCTTTTAGGGTTTTCCCACATGGCGAAAAGTTTTCAAACAAAAAAATAATCAAGAATCGTGGCCATTCGTTTCATAGAGGAAGAAAAGGTAAAGTGCCCTTTCTGTCCAGAGAGTATTCTTCGTTCCTTCCTAAAACCATCCTTCTAGACTGACTCTCAACATGGAAACAATCAATTCGAATATAAAGACAATAAAGTCAGAGTTCTCAAGATCAAAATGCCAACAATTTAATATCTCTCTTTTCGGCAAGCAAAAGAATCTGCCCACAAAGTTCACCCCATTTTATCAAACACTGCTTTGCGAAGTATCTAAGCTATATAGAACGAACGAAATGAAAGCTTTTGTGTTACACGTAATTTATAAATAGTAAAACAAAGGCAAAACAAGGTCTATGCAAAAGAAGCAGTAATAATAGCTCGATAGTTTATATTTAAGTAGGGGAAATATTACGTATAAATAAAATATCTTTTCGAAAGCTCAACGCAGTGCATAAAACAATTGCAACGGCACATACAATGCATCGTTATATATACATATATATATATATATGTATTAGTTGTTATATAACGTTCGTCGTTGGTTTTCGGAAAATTGCAGCGCGCCAGGATTATCAACCAATCAAAATTTACTAATCAATCAATTATCGCAAAACAAAAGGGTAATCGTTAGCGGAAGCGATGAGCAGATATATAACCAGCGACCAATGGTAATTCTAAATTTAAAAAATTCCGAGTTTGCACATACATAGGTGTCAATTATATATTTATACAACCAAAGAAGCATCCGAATTTATTAAAACGTTCTAGCTTGCAATAGCATTGCTTTATTGAGAAACAAATGAAGTTTCATAACACGCAGTGGAGTACACATAAAAAATTGATAACTAACAATAAGATAAGAATAACAAACTAAGGACTTAAGTATATATTAGTACACGTTAAAATGCCTTCTCGAACTTTAACCTCTCGAATCACAAGTGCAAAGACTAGTAAATAATTTCTCACGCGTTTGAGCACGCAGTACGGTGACGTCACAACGGCTTTATATAAAAAGAGCGTCTGCGCATGCGCTGCACCCTGGCGGTTTACGCACTAACGATAAGCCTTAATGCATTTTCTTATACAAGCAGCAGGTAGATACGTCAATTACGCGAGGCATGGCTCTACGATGCAGCATCAGGAAAGTACAAGATCTTTTACTTAATGGACATGCACACCACGACACGCGAACAGAACCATTTGCAAGAAATATACATATCCAGCAGTAGAGTAAACGGTGCTATACGATATGAATGAGTCGCATTCTGTATTAGCTTCCGAAGGATAGAGTCGTACATGAAATAGCATTATGCCAGATGACAAGATACGCCTGCCGTTTATACCATGCGAGTTACAGTGGATGCATTAAAGAATACGAAAAATATCATTCTCGCAAAAAATACCATTATCGACGTTATCGTCAATGAACCTGGAAATCAACCTTCTGGGATACTTTCCAAAACATTAACAGTGTCACCTAACCTAGCAAGAAAGAGCATCAGATAATTATGATAATCACGTATGAATATCACAATTATGTATTTTTTTTTATAACGGGAGTAGAAAGACGCAGCGTACGACAAAATTTCGTAAAAATAACATTGGCTATTTCCCGGCATGGATAGCGCATCGAGATAGAGTGTGGCATTGCACGCGAATAAACTGACGATTTAGTATCGATGCCATCAGTACTACGAGTGTGTCTATACGCATCTAGCTGGATGTATAAATTTGCTCGTACACTTTGCAGCATCGGTGTAATTCATTTCGTTCGGTTTATCCGTGAGGCAGGACGCCGAACTATAAAGGGGTATTGTGTGTAGCAATGCGTGTAGCAATGGGTAGGAGAAATGGCTCCGGGCTGGAAAGGCAGAAATGATATTCACATGTATAACATGTACGGTGTGTACGACTGTATAGAGAAGACAGATGAGGGTAGACAGAAGAGGGAATTGTGAGAAGGGGGGGAAGGGGGAGAGACAAGAAAGAAATTTAATTGGGGAAGAGCAAAGCAAAATTGCTAATACCTATAGATTGGTGTAAATTAATAAATTGATATTGCAGCTGGCATTTTGGCAACGTTACTCCATTAGATGCGGTATTTGGCACGTTCGTAAGAGCTAACGTCATAGTAATTACCAAAACCGCGCGTAACGGTAGGGCTAGGTCGTAGACGCGATGGCACATTTTGCACATCTAAGTCAAGACGCGAAAAGTGTTGAAACGTGCCAAAAATTGTGACTCATTCTCGAATCACTGAGCTCCTCGGACGTAAAAGTTATTTGAGTTACGATGGCGTTTTTAAAACACGTGTATCAACGCGTTCATAAATACAAAACGAGTACGTAACGAGGCGTCACAACGCCTACGTATTTACCATTTCTTGAATGGTTATGAACAGCAATTATAAATTGTATGCTATTTATACGAGCGAATTGAGGGAGGTATCGCGTACCGCATGAATTACTAAATTACTCCATTACTTTCCTCGGAGAGGAATATTGTACAGTTGTAAACTTTAAATAAAATGGTCAACCATATAATAGGAATTCGTTAATTAATGTTCATAGGTAATTCAGATTCCCCAGGAAACACCGTCTACGTGTCTTAAAAAAAAAACTGAACTTCACGGCGAAAGCTTTTTAATGAATCGTAGTTAAAGTTCGAGGAGAAGAGACGAATTTAATATGAAAATAGAACGTGTTAGAGCACCTGTTTTGCCGGGTACAGACATTTAGAGTATGAAGGTCCAAAATTAATCAAAGGAAGTATGGTTGGGCTTCGGAAGTAAAAAACAGTATAATGCCACGCTTCGCAACAACGTATGAAGTTACTTCGTTAAACACGATAATGTGTCAAAGTTTCGAGTGAGCGAGAGAGAAAAAGAGAAAGGCAGGGGAGAGGAGAAAGAGAGTAGAAAAATCAAGATATTCTTACGAGCCTCGCATTCCGGGGAAATATAATTTCGAATAATTTATTCGGACAATAATACATCGAGAATCCAAGAATCCAGAGTTAGCCGTTATGTAATTGACTAACCTGGTTCACGAGAAATCGACAAGAATACCGTGCGAAAAATTGTGTGAAAATTTAATTAAACGCTACATCAACAACGAAATTGCAATGGGATAGTCGATAACTCGTGACTCATAACATTACAACAATCGAGAACGTAATGATTTTAAAAAAACAAGCATCGATTGATAGCCGGCCAGCTGTGCTGCTTATAACGAATGTCGAATCGCTTAGGGATATAGTCGTTATGAACACCAGGTAGACATTGGGCCCTTTAAAGTTTAAATACCACAGCGCGTGAGAAGGCGCCACGTGAAAGTGGGACCCTTTGAACGTTTAAAGACCCTCGCCCAGGTTTCTCTTACTATACCTGTGACGGGAGACACGCGGGACACTGGGATTAGACACAAGGAACACTCGTGAATTTTTATTCTGCTTGCCCTGTCAGTTATTTAATTTTGACATCGTGTATCTCCAGCTGGCACATAAAAATGGTACTTGGCACGGAGTAGATTTACTATTAAATATGTCACAAATAAGGAAAGTATATCTGGCTTATTTTAAAACGACTGACATACCTCCTCCACGATACGTCGTGAAAGTGATACAGAAACTATAGGTAAAAAAAGAGATGAAATATAGAAATGTTGTATCTTTTATACAATGTCGAACTCTTTCGTTTCATTTCATTTCGTTTTCTCCGAATCTCCTTCTCTTATGCTCTCTCGCTATCTCGCTAAGTACACTCGCTCACTCACTCACTCGCTGGCTCTGACATTTGTTTACTAGCCCGTAGTCAACCATTTCACACGTATCCCAGGTTAATTGGCAGCGAACAGGCGCCCTCTCACGAACGTATCACAAAGAAAAGCAACTGTCAACTTACTGGGTCGACGCAATCGAGAGAATCCCACTGAAATCGTCACCAAATAATCAAAAATCGCGCACGAAACAAACCACCGCACACAGCATCCACATTCCACCATAGGAAATCTGCGACCGCGCCACTGCCGAGATCAAATCACGTCCGCGCGGCGAAAGTAGTGCCGCGCTCGCGAAAACCCCCCACGAATTTCCATGATAAAAATGTTATTCTCGATGCGCATTTAGTCGTAATTAAAATTTGTGAACTGAGTGTCACATCAATTTAAAATATTTATTAGTGGTTAGTTTCAGAGCGAATAAATCAGTTGGAGCAATGAGGAAATAAAATAATTTTCCTTATCTGATACATGAGTTGTGCTACATTCCTTATCATCGATTAAATACCATTTAAATTTGACCAATGTTTTAAACTGTTCGTTAAACTGCATTATTAGTATAAAAATAATGATAGTATTGTGTTTTTGTTATAAATTATAAGTGAATAATCTTTATTTTAAGATCTAAAGTGTTTTTTATTCTTAAATTATTTATATTTGATAAGAGAGGAAACAAAATTATATTAACTAGAAATTACGTGATAATGATATTTAAATGGAACAATTGGATAATAAAAGGTCAGTTAAAATAAATTACTTTTAATTGTTGATCTCTTAAAATACATTGCAATGCTTTAAATAAATATTTCAATAGGACGTAAGACAACATTAATAAAATATTACAAAATAACAAATATTTATATATTAAACGTCACAAACACGCAATAAATAACAGAATAAATCACATATAAAAAAATTTGTTTTTACCTCTACTCAGCGCACTGTAATGTAAATTTGCTGAACATATCACAATGTATTCTAATGAGAAAATATTAATTAACTGAACAGAGAATAGATACAACAAAGATTCTATAATATTGCACTTTTCTTTCAAACACAATTACTAAATATCATTTCATCAATTTAACTACGACAATTATAAAAATCTAACGTGAAATGGCGGTCGTTTTAACTTGCGTAGTGATACCGGCGCACGACGTTACGGAAGTGGCGTCATTCGTATTCCAACATGGCGGACACTAACGAAAGTAAACAGAGTGGCGACTACGAGGATTCGTATGTGGGTGAGTTTTCATAAATATTTTTTATATCCATCAATTGTGCAGCTCTGTGAAAGTGTCTAAACCCAGTGATATAATGAGAAATATATTTAATAAATTCAGCCACGCGTCACGCGAGTACATGTGTCGAAAGTGCCAGATGTATCGGCACCATCGCACCTGTGTTTTTTTGACGTCTACTCAACCGTCATTCGGTATCCAAAACGTATTGAAGATTCAATAAAAATTTCGTCTACATTCGTATCGTATGCGTATTCGTAGAGTGTGAAACTTATAAAATATAAATACAAAGTAATGTGAAGGCTGGTGTGTCTTGGCAGGCCTGCATTACCAGCTGTATTTCGCACAATCATTGTCCACCAATGGTCAATGCTTCGTTGTCATTCATACGGACTTGAACAAAGAATTCATTGCAGAATGTCTAATAATCAATCGTAGAGCTGAATAACGATTAAATATCTTGCATTATATGAGAAAATCATTAAAAAAACCCGCGCCTTTACAGAGGTTATGGTGCGATAGTGCAGTATTTCTGTCAGTGTTATGTGGTCTTTGTCTTTTTTACTCCACTGACATAATAAACTATAAATAGTCGATTACGTGTTACGCATTTATAATCGAGTGAATTAGACGAGATTCTGTGAATGGATAGGTGGATGTAGCCTTGGCGCATGGTCTTCAAGTGCTGCCTTCTGGCGGGACAGTCTGGTACATAACCCGAGGAAATTGCGAGGGAACTTCAAGTTGTTCTCGAGCGACCTTTTTTCCCCCTTGCTTTTACGTGCATGCATCGACGATTATTCAGGAAGGTTACCGACAGTTCATCACGTACTTGCGCATTCGTTTCCTCATATCCATTAAAACTGCTTTATGGAACAAACGCCTGTTAAAACTTCATTTTCATGTACATGAGTCCGAATACTCATTTAACTTCAAAAATTGTATATAGCACGTATCCGTAAAAGCATATACATATCAATATCTCTATTTATACAATACAGATAAATTATTATTCCATGCATATTAACATAATAATCAATAGAATGATAACATTTTTATAGAAGGACGAAATTAATGTATTTAAAATCTCACGAATATCGAACTCAGCAACGATCGAACTTTACTTTCACCAATTTGTCAAGTTAGATTTTTACAAATGGTACGAGACGTTGGAATTATTCTAGATTGAGAAATCGTTGAACTTTGAATTCTGATTAATGCACAGTCACCAGTTTTCGCATTCATCAAAGTGTTATGTATAATTCACCTACAATTTGATCCACATGTATAGTGAGATGCGAATCAAAGCATGAAGTCCAGAGAAATGGAAAATGTAGGAGGGGGATTAGGATGGCGATTCGTTACGAAGTCGAATCACGTTTTCACCATGTTCGCTATAGGAAGATCGGATTATCGAACGTAGTAACTTTACCTCACTATCGACAAATATTCTAAGCGTGCCTCGGGTGTGTAGTCACGATACAATTTGGCCCTAAGCACAATCGTATATTTCCATTTGAGTACCTTCTCAACGGGGCAGCGCAGATCAAAGCGACGTTTTCACACATAGACACGGTATTAATAATACATACATACGATCTCTTGTGTGCATAGTCGCCTAGTATAATTTCTAAGGGAAATTCATGTCCGCCACCTTTTCAGAGCCGCGTGTCTGCGAAAATTATTTTTCACATTTCATTCCGACAGAATACGATCAAAGGAACGAGGAAAATAATCAAGGCAATTTTTTTATTCAGCCTTCCTGCTTGCAAAGAGGGGAGCAGACTCACGCAAAACACAAAAAAGCTAACGGAAAGAGAAATTAAATTTTAAAAAAAGTACGGAAGACAAACATATAGACGAGACGATTATAATTACTCGCGGTTATGTATTTTAAATAAGCCGTTACGTGTCTGATGGACACGCGCAACCCACGCGAGAAGCCGTGTTACATTTTAAAATAAATTTACGGAAAGTCGAGCACGTCTTTAAATTACCGACTCCTAGAGTAAGTCTTCAAGATGCAAATCGTTTTCCCGCCAGATGGCACTGTCAGGCAAGTGGAATAAGGATGTAATTCAAAGTCACGTCTTTTCGCGGCGCGCGAAACAGAAAAAAAAAAATAAACCAACTGCTGTCTCGACGCAGCGAAAAACGTATTGGCGGCGTACTAGTACTTCGGGAGGGCCGAGAATGCGTTTCGTTATTCTTCTTTAAAGTACGGATTTCCCCAACCTTACCATCCTATTTACTCTTTTCCTCCGCATGTTTTTCAAGCTATAACCGATGCAACGAAAATTGCACAGTTTTCATTTTCTAACCAATACTCATCCTGTACACATCATTCAACTTCCTCGTTTACTCTGTCCAACTGAATAGATACGCAGAATACGGAGTATACCAAAATGCAAAGAGGGTCGCTTTAAAGGACCAGAGGAAGGTTTCTATGTAAAGAGAACAAGTTCGCGGGGGGACGCAGAATTTATTCAGGACGGTAATTAGTATAGTCCTAAGCGGGAATGGCTAGGACAAGAGAGGAGACGACGGAGTAGAACGAGGCAGAGTAAAGAGAGAGGGCCGGAGAGCTGTGGATTCCATTTCATTCTCCCCTCGGAATCTAATCTAATTTCCGGAATTAAAAATATCAAAGGAAAAAATATTCGTTCTGCTCATTTAACTGAGACCATCGGGGGCGTGCTTCAGGAAAGCGCAGAAATAATGCGAATGGCTACGTTTCTCCCTTCTTCCTTTATTTCTCTCTCCCCCCTCCCTCCCACCCTCACCCTCACTCTTGTGAATTATTTCAGTACATTTTTTAAGCAGCAGATCGCATTAATCCTCGTAGATATATCCGACATCACAGATTCCTCCGCGGATCTTCGCCTATCGCCTCTGCGCACAGTCGTATATTCGACTTTTTGTCCGTTTTCACATTTTCCTCTTTAAAAGTCAAGCAAAAAAATTTAGCTCGCTAACATTCATTTCTTACTCGTATTATCAATGACATAGAAGAGCACCCCCCCCCCCCCCGCCCTGACAATATCATCTTATAATAACTATAGACGTTGATTGAATCCCATTTGAATTACGCTAATAATACAAAAAGTATCCTTTATCCATCTTACACGTCCTATCACGTGAAATTTTTAGGTATTCAAAAAACTCATCTCTTTGCTCATCTGAACTTTCAGTTTGCTACACGAAATCTTTGGAAAAAGTACCACGATATCTCGTTCCTCGTTGTCACTGTCGCGGTATACCACGTAACTCCAGCCCTCAAATCGATTAAAGTTCCACGAATCGTCCCAAGCGCGGCAGTATAATTTCGATGGAAGTGAATAAAAAGAAAATAATCTCGCAAGACGATTCCGATAATGATTATGGTACGTCGGTGGAAGCTATTCGAAAGCAATCGTCACTATGTCAATTCGGAGACGTGCCAATGGCATCGGAACGACTTGGGATACCTCGTTATGACATTTGTATCTCTTTCTCTCTCTATTCGTCTTTCTTTGTCTGACTTTGTTCTCTTCCCTTTCTATCTCTCTTTCTCTCTACCGTGCCTCCTTCTACTGTAATTTCATTAATAGTTTCAACTCTCTGTAAATGCACCTGTATAGATGGATATAACCCGCCCAGCAACGGTTCTGTACAGACCGCCCATTCACCCAGTACTCCCTCACTAATTAAACTTGTATTACTCACTCAAATGAATCTGGAACCAATCAATCGTGAGTCGTTAATTACGATTCAAGCAGTCAACTAAAAATACTGGAAGGTTCATAATTTAATTTTCCATCGCGGCCCCGATTGCCGAGCAAATCACGTGCTAATACGGGACGCGACCGATCGGGATTTCATTATCTTTCCCTATCACTTGCTTTTTTTGGTCCTGATTTTTTGTCTTCTGGCATCAACATAACTGGTTAAAAAAACATAAATAAATAAAAACACGAATAACTCATCGTCCGTGCGTTCAGTTCTCTATAAATATTTTCACTTATCAGCTCGCGATTCACTTCTTCCTTGGATCTCCAAGGATATCAATAAATTTCATGGCTTTATGACATTTTGAGGTCTGGAACGTTTTCAAAGCGATCTGCGTAGTGGCTCGGGCACGTATCCGCTGTTAGTAAACGACCATTGGCGAACACGAGGATAGATATTTGCGAGCAGCAGTCACGGAAAAGGAGATGGTGGAACGTGACATTGCAAACTCATAACTGACCTGCATATACCGCCAGCGCGTACTTGGCGAATTTATAACGATTGAGAAATATATAAATAATGCTCATCGAGCGACGTAGAACCCACGCGGAATTAACAATACCTACTCTTCCTATACTCTTTGTATGCTAGATGCAGCAACCAGCTCACAGCAGACAGGCAGTTTTCAAAATGAACTTGATTAGTCATGAAATATCAACCAGAGCGTTGTTACAATTGATAGTATGTTAAATAAATATATGCAGAAATTATATCAAATATGCATCGGTAGCTTCACGACACATCTTAGTTACTTTTGTCACACCGAATACACGGCTCACACGCATGCGCAGACGCACTCTCTCCAAAGAGGTCATATCCTAGACCGTCGTTTGTCCGAATGATCGTAAACTTACCATTCTTCTAGTTGAGGATCAACTAGAGGATCATCCTATGTACTGAGTATCTAATGCCAGTGAAAACTATTTCGGCCGTGGAATTTGACGGCGGAGCGGCCAGCCAAACAGCTGTTTCACAGAAAACGTAAAAATACTTTGACGCAAAGATTTGTACTGTAAGACGCCATTTGAAATGCTGCTCTCTTAGTGGTACATACTCGGACACTTCTGCGATACACAGTTGTTCAAATTTTTTTCTCTCATACGATATCAAGAAATGGTACACCTGGACAACATCGTTAGTCCTGTCTGGACCCATAACTATCAGGTTCTACATATATTTCAATGCGACAGACAACACGGTTAAAATGATACAGTAGTGACATAAAATTTTTTTAAATATGTAAAACCTGGCATTCGTCAGCGTAGATTGAATAGAAGAGATTATACGAAATTCAATGTCGTTGAATATTTTTCATGGCAATCAAGAAACATCCGCCGTCGTCAAAGAAAAATAAAGTGGTACCGCGATTTTCTTATTACGTATGTAAGAGGGCACTGCGTGCACCCTTTAACTTTCTTCATTATAAAGTTCATCGTAGATGGAGCCTCGGGAGATATTCTTACACACTCGCGTTTGTCGAATCGCGAGACGGGATATGCACGATGCCGAGACGGCTTCACCAATATTCACTGATTGTGGGTTGCTGCCAACTCTTTAATACCGTTAACTATAGAGCACGCAAGATCAGGGTATTTCTGGGACCCGACACGTTCTCTACTTAGTCCGCGTTGAGGCTAAGCTGTCTCTTCTCGTACCGAAGTGCGAACCGAACAGCTCCCAGATTTCGAGTTCTCCCCGGACGAGCATTAGAACGATTGTCGCTGGCCGCGAATTCTAATCATATGTGAATCAGGTGGATAACAAAGAGAGAAGCATGAGTGAAAAGCGAAGACAGAGCCGGAAACGACTCGAGGAATCGGGCAGATTCGAAAAGTCTAAGGAAATCAGAAGAAGGCCGAAGACGGATGTCAGAATCGGGTCCAGTGATGATTTTCAATCTGAGATAGGTGCGCTTTCCAATAGAAAAATTCATTATACGTTACGTTTCCTGAATAAATTCTAATCGGAAAGAAAATTCGTATGTAGCATCCGTTGTGTATCGATTCGTTTCGACGTTGTGTTTCGGTGCAGATTATTGTGCTACTTTCGGAAGCTCAAGTCAATTTTTTTCTCCTCTTCCTGTTATCTTTACGCGATACTCGGCTATATTTAAGCTGTGAGTGTCAGGTCCGCGAGTTACCAGCTGGCCATAGCACAGTTTTTCTTTTAAAGTGGGTCGCCCAAATACGACGCGCAAGGAGCAGCAGGGCTAAATGTGTCGTTAAAAAATTTGCTTTCAGCCACGAAAGCACCGATGACATCGCTAGACGAGAATGTGAACCGTATACATCGGGAGAATAAGACGGCCGTGAATGCCGGTGAGTTACTTCCGTAAATGTTTCTCTCGTCCTTTGTTTTATCTGTCTTCCGTACGACCACCCGCCATTATTGTACCACCCAGCGACACGTTAATCCCTGATCGCGTTACAGGAAAATCTTTAAGACGCTTTCGTATACCTTTCGTGTAAATACAATCAGTGATATCAAAAAAGACGCTTGTCATAAGACGTCGTGCAACTTTCCCACACTTACCCTGCCCGTAGGAACGTGTACACCTCTCAGTCGTCGTTCTTTCGAGTTTTCAATCTGGCTAAAAAAAAAAGAAAAGGACACGAGACAATCAAAAGGAATTGAAAATATACGCGGACTGCGGGAAAGGATCTGCTTGCATTCTGGGTAGGTGTTAAAGGAAGCGCGTTTTCCTCGACGAATTTCACTGAAGGAGCATCGAAGACGTCTGACCGGAAAGACTTCTTGACGCTGCCATCCGCACTGCGACGGAACTGAGAAACCCATTCGTATCTTTGTCGTTCAACTTCACGACCGACATTGTTCATCCGACTGTACAGAATTTGATTTCCCTTCCGAACGACGCCTTTTAGAACGACTTGCTTTTACTAATGGCATTCATAATGCGCTGTACTACCGCCACGGGAACTTAACAATTCATGAAAACGAATCGTCCTGATGTCTGAGTTACCATCGGATTTCACTCCTCCTTTCACCTTGACGCTGAAAATGAGACTAGAAGCATTCTGCGCTGTTATAATTGGCCGCGTTTCCACGTAATAAGTAATAGCTAACGGCAGCTCCCTTCAAGGCGTTTCACTGGCTAGGATATAGATACGAATATATATATAATATATGAATATATAGAGCCACTTCTCTTTGCCACTACATATGATATCTAATTGGCTCTGCATTTTGCGCACTTGATGCACTTCTCTATTGACATTTTTCTTTTTCGCGCGATTTCCTTCTGCTAACGATGCGGTTACGAAATATTTTCACTATCCCGTCGAGCAGACGCGCCATTTTTCGACGTAACGGAGCTTCTTTGAAGTTATAGAGAAAAAACTTTTTAAACTTCCTTATTATGATTTACTTGTCCATCTCTTGCATTTTTTCTTGGATATCTTAAACGTATGAAGTCTATACGAGTCAGCGTGTTACGTGCTTCGGGATCTCCCCCCCCCCCTCGCTCTCTTTCATTGGACTCTGCTTTCGAAACATATCTTACTACCGTGTTGTGCATGTAATAAGTTACGGAGTCACCGCTTACGTCGGTACGAACGTCCCATGTCAACGGTCAAGGCTCGTTCAACGTCACGATGGACTTCAGAGAGCGTAAAGTCCGGCTGTCAAAAAATGATTTTTCTTTTACCTCACTCAGGCTCCGTAGGATACGAGGACAAAAATAGTGTGCTAGTAGAAACTAATGATTTTTCAAAGATCTTGGCTGTTACGTATAACATAAAAAATAAATATATCCCGTGATATTTTTGATTTTTCGCACGTGTCTGACGCTCTAAAAGCGCTGACCTCTCGCGAGCTTCTCTTTGGCATCGAGAGATTCCTACACTCTCGATTCAAGTCTTTGAGAAAATTTATTTTATCCACTTACGTATTCAGAATCGCATCGTGTACCACGTGCTTGTGCGTGTGCGTTTTCCCACGTTCCTATCGAGTGAATAAACGAGAGGAATGGGAAATGCTCCTTATAGCATCACCTTCGTTTATGCTCTAGAGTGAGAGAGATATCAGCTCGCCTACGTGCATTTGTTTCCGTTCTAAGGACATCGTTTTGATTAACGTTATCTTCAATTGCGACGTTAGAGATTGCACAAGATTATTAATGAGACTACGCTCCATTCGCTTTGACAAGTTTATGAATGAGAATGTTAATTTGACGTTACACGAAGATAGTTCCTTGAGCATATCTTTATGTGATTTATGATATTTTCTTATTCGTATTTATGAAACGTCGACTTGGGTATCGGCAGATTACAGTGTTCGTTATCGGTCGCAACCATGTGTAATTGACATTAAAAATATGCAGTTTTATACATCTTAGACTGTTTCTGATTGTGCCAATCATTGAATTTTTGATATTACGTGAAATAGTGATGTTTCGCAGTGTTAATGTAGATATAACTTGGTATTATGATTCAGAGCACCTGAGAGGACGAGAGAGGATAGAAAGGCTTCCACCGATGGACGACGACAGTGGAGATAGCAGAAGCTCAGGACGACCTGTTCAGGTTGTTCTTGCCCACCCTGACCACACATTTGAATTGGACGAGGAAGCCCTGGCGGAAATTCTTCTTCAGGATGAGGTTAAGGATCGCAGTGTCGTCGTGGTGTCTGTTGCAGGAGCTTTTAGAAAGGGCAAGAGCTTCCTTCTCGATTTCTTCCTTCGATATATGAACAGCCAGGTGTGTTTTGTGTCCTATTCATTTTCTAATTGACGATATTGTTCTAGGACTGCTGTGGCACATGCGAATAACGAAAGCTCGTCCGACGTTACAGCGAATCGTTTAAACGATTTGGATTACATTACGGAATAGTAATTACTGGAGAATTTTTTGTTTGTGTCGTATTTAGTAATTAGAACGGTATTGGGATTTCCTTTGTCTTCTCATAGAAGACAATTAAACGTTTATTTGTTATTTGCTTACAATTTACAAATACACTCTGCGTGCGGGAACGGTCGCCGCGTTGCAGGAGGTACAATTAAATTGCGTGTTTGAGTTTAATTTATAACTTGATTTGCCGCTTATGTATGTAATTGCTGTTTACTATTAACTGCCCCATTATTATGACATATTTATATGTGTATAACATTTACCTACATTGCACTGGCATATACTTATTTGTCGTATGTAGATGAATGTAATTTATACAGTCAACTGTATCCGTTCACAGTGTACTGTAAAACTTGTAAAATATACTACATATATAATTTTAGAACAGATCCCCAATTCGAATGATAAAATATCGAAAAATATACGTGCTGCGTGCATTTCATTCAATAGCGTATATGGATTTTTGTATTATGTGCGGAAATCAGATTCTATCGGGAGAAGTGGAAATATCCGCCGGATGTTAAATATTATTATGACCAGCTAATTTAATTGGAATACAACTTTACAGTTTATATATTTCGAAGCAACTTGTTTCCGTTATTATATTTATCCGTATAATACATGAGAGCATTAATGGTTAAATAAAATAAAATTTTCTGTTTCATGTAACCGGCCTTCCTTCATGGAAAATCAAATTAACAAACGCAGTATGGAGAAACGGGGAGTCACGACAATTGGTTGGGCAGCGACGATCAGCCTCTGAGCGGTTTTTCCTGGAGAGGTGGATCCGAGAGAGACACGACTGGAATCTTAATGTGGTCTAAAGTTTTTCCTGGCACTTTGCCAAATGGAGAAAAGGTCGCTATCATCCTCATGGACACGCAGGGTGCTTTCGACAGTCAGTCAACTGTCAGAGACTGTGCGACTGTGTTTGCTTTGAGTACAATGCTGTCCTCTGTGCAAATTTTCAATCTGTCCCAAAATATCCAAGAAGACGATCTTCAACACTTGCAACTATTTACGGAGTATGGTAGACTGGCCCTTGAAAAATCCGGCAGCACGCCCTTCCAAAGGTTACAGTTCCTCGTACGGGACTGGAGCTATCCTTATGAGGCCGATTACGGTGCCGATGGCGGGAAAAAGATCCTCAGCAGAAGATTAGAGATATCAGACAGACAACATCCCGAGTTACAGAGTCTTAGGAAGCACATTAAATCTTGTTTCTCGGATATATCCTGCTTCCTCATGCCACATCCAGGGTTGAAAATCGCCACGAATCCAAAATTCGACGGTAGATTGTCGGAAATTGAGTCGGAGTTCAAGAAGCAACTGGAAACTCTTGTACCGATGCTACTTGCTCCACGGAATTTAGTCACAAAGAAAATTGATGGCCAAGTAGTAAAGGCGAAAGAGTTATTGGAGTACTTTAAAAGCTACATCAAAATTTACAAAGGAGACGAACTTCCGGAACCAAAGAGCATGCTTGTGGTAAATATCAGTAGCTCGTTTCCCGTACTCTCACTGATACTCACTTTGTACCGTACATACCCGCATCACAATTACTATTTTTTTTATTGGCATAATAATACAATAACTACTATAAACTTTCCTGACACAGGCGACTGCAGAAGCCAATAATTTATCCGCAGTGGCCGAGGCAAAGGATCTTTATATGCAGATGATGGAATGCGTTTGCGGTGGAGCCAAACCGTTTTTAGCGACTGCTCACCTGGAGTCTGAACATCATCGATGCGTTGACAAGGCGCTTTATCAATTTCAAAATAAACGAAAAATGGGAGGCGATGCGTTCAGCCAGACGTATCTAGAGAAATTACAAAAAGTACGTACCACATCATATCACCAGATATAGCTTTATCGCTGTATAGTCCTGCAAACTGATTCGTTCAATACATTTTTTAACAGGACATGGACGAAGCATATTTGCAGTTCAAGGCGCACAACGAGAGCAAAAATATTTTTAAGGCTGCGCGAACACCAGCAGTGTTTTTCGCTATTGCCGTCACAATGTATATCCTATCAGGAATATTTGGTCTTATCGGTTTATACACCTTCTCAAATATATGCAACCTTATTATGGGTATCGGACTACTTACGCTTGTACTTTGGGCATACATTAGGTCAGTAATGCAATTTACATCAGAACATAAAAACTTTGGCGTCCTCTCATGCGCGACGCGTTTACGTGTCTCATGATTATTCTTAAGACACTTTTTTTGCATTTACAGGTACAGTGGAGAATTCCGAGAGCTTGGCACACAGATAGACGAGTTAGCTAGCGGAATATGGGAGAATGTGAGTATTTTTATGCATCTTGTACTGGCAATACGCTCGCATAGAAACCACCTTAACTTGAACATCCACGGCTTTCATACTGCATATTCAATGATACGCTTCAAGTACTTTCATTACGCGTTCACTTTATTCATATTGGCTCGAATACTAGAGAAGCAAAGTAACAAATCGAATCGTATTGCTTAAAGAATTCGTGCGATATATTCTCTACTCTCATTTCAATAATGTCGAATAGATCTCTAATATCGTAAATAATGTTGAGAGGATATCTTATAACATCTTAATCTCATTAGAACACAAATACATATCTGCTGATTGATAACAAAGTAAATAATATTGTAGACCTTAATGCGACTGTCATTCCGATGGTATAGTATTTAAGTCCCGACTAATATATAGATCTTTTTTCTATTCCAACAGGCCTGGCTATGCGCGCGCCTCATTCACAAAATGAGATACCTTATCCTATCCGTTTTTGTTACTCTACTCGGAATTCCCACTTTCACGCTTGTCCACACCTATATGCGCAAGCATCGCTACATCTGATCACACGCTTCCCTCTCCCTCTACTTACTTATGATTTATCTTACTTTCAGATTAAGTTTTTACGAATGATTTTGAATACCCTTAAAGTTGTTAGCGATGCTATTTCCACGTACAATTGCGTTTCGTAAGTTCCTTCATATCACTCCGTCTTTTTGTTGCCTTGCACTTTACGTTCTGTTTCACTGTCTCTTTGTCTCTAATATACGCTGCGTATTAAAATGGGATCGAGGGTCAGAAAGGTATGATGGTTTGAGCATGATTCGTACATAAATCAGTTATGAATTAAATTATTAATTTATCTTGAAAATAATAAGAAGAGAAATATTTTCCTCGTATAAAATTTCCAAGGTACCTTTCCCATAGACTAATCTAAATGACAAGCATCACGAATAATTCGTTCAGTTTATATTGTAACAAAAGATTAGAAATCGTCTACGCCTACTATATATGTAGATTGTGATTAGTATCGATATTACGCAATGATGTAATAAGAAATGCACGATCTGGACTTTCTCCATCCTCAGTAATTAACGCAAGTAATGTATCTTTTCTTCTGTTTAGTTCATGAAGCCGGTGTATCAGCAATTTGTGGAAAAATCAGTGTCTGTGGCGGTGGCGCAGGCTGCTGAAATGGCAACGAATACCACAATGAATGCCACTGTCAGTGCCAACGGCAAGGCTAAACTGTCATAATAGTCATTCCCTCCATAATCCACGGTCTCTCTTATTCTTTGCCTTTGTCTATCTTATAAAAGTGTCTTGAAGCATAGCGCAATAACGGTACGCTAACCGATATCAATAAACACTTTTGGCACGAGTATATTCCTGGGTCAGTTGCTTCTTTTTTACGTGTTTATTCTTAAAACAAATCTTTTTTTTTGGCAAATGAATACGTGTGTAGTTACGGTATAATGGAGCTGAGATGATAGCGAATGCATGTACAGTATATCCTGATTACGAATCCGTGTTAGATTGTTGGAAGTCATGGTTATTATTATTACTGTGTCTATGGTCATATTATATTGTTATAGAAATAAACTCTTATATGATTAAGTCATATTTTTCACGATAGTGCGATCCAAAAGTTTTTGTTTATGCGTACAATGATTTCTTGCCCGAAATACGATGGAAAGAAAAATTGTGCGTTGCAGGAAGCTTTTCCAGACGAGATCCCATAAATATTTGTGATAAATTTATAAAATTTGTATTGATAGTTGCTCACTTGCTTAGGCGACTAGCGTAATTTTGCGAAGGAAATTTATTAATAAATGATGCGTGATACCTGTCGCGTGAATGCAGATGGCTGTGCGCGCCAGGAAACTTTGGGCCGAACTATTTCCTGTTATTATATTATATCACACGTTATACTTGTCTGTTTTTATTTTAAATTATTTTCAAGACGTTTTTACTCTAGACATGTCGATGAAGTTCAGATTATCCTTGTGCCAGAAATTTCCTATATTGATTAATGTACTGAACTACTTTTTAATTAAAAGAAAAAGATAAGGCTATGCAAATGTCGTGAAGTCTTTAAATTTTACGACTTCTCAGGGTTTTGCACAAAATTGTATACAGGGTGGGCTTGAACAGCACATACCGTGAAGTCATGCCATATTATCGTATACTATTAATCATTTCGATGCACCCTGCAATATTCGTTCAATTTTTCATCTGAATCTAATTATTGACTTTACTATATCTTGCCGCTGTGAATAACAATATTAGCGATTTTTTTCAATTCCATTAAATATTAATAGGATTTATTAACAAGTTAGTGTACTTATAATATACCATAGATTTAATTATAGTTTGCATACAGTCTTATATTTCTGGGTATAATTCAAGGATATAATTCAACTTATATATGGAGAGTTTAACTGTGTGTAAAGAAATGTAGGGTCTCATTAGAATCTAATTAATCGAATAGGAAACCGAATTCACTTATGCAGCTGAACGCTAATGGATTACGATGATTTACTAAAGACGTTTTTTCCGTTGGCAATTATGGATTGCCCAATAATTGTGTATTCTGTTGTAAATTATTTAAAATAAAGCTATTACTATTCTGTACTATAAAAGGGGATATTAATTCAAGATTATGCATAGCCTTCAACAAATGTGACACGTATTTTTATTAATTAAAAATTCCTGAATATTTACGTTCATATGATGCATAAGAGTGATATCGAAAAATTCATGTAACACATACTAAAAAAGCTATACGTATAAACATCGCCAATGGCAGCTTAAAAAATAATACAAAATATGTGCCACGTATTCTTCCTGGTTAGGTTTTAAAATTTTCTCATGCGTTTCCACAGCAAAATTATAATGATAAGTGGCCCCAGATTTGTCTACTACACGTTATTGTATAATATTTAATGGATGATAACAGATGTACGTTGATGATAGAAACTAAAACTTTTTATTCGCACTATTCATAGCACCTAAGACTTAAAAAAATTTTGATAAAATGAAGAAATTGTGTCACAAGGTGAGAGCATTAGTCTTTAGGTTGCGACTAAATTAACTGAAAGACAAATTCGATCGGCAATGTTTGTAACTAAATACATTGTAATGATATTATAAAACACATGAAAAATATTATAGTTGATGTTTTGAAAGCTTTATATTATGTGAGCAGACCTTTTCTTTTTGTAAATTCGGAACATCATCTATAAGACTTGCATAATTCTGTAATTTTTCAATGTTTCAAGAGATAATTTTTCATTTTTTTAAGTATCATGTAATAATCTGGCAAGTGGTACGTACACGAAGTTGCTCTTGCGGTTTTTAACAAAATGGATCATCTATTCGAGAACTGCCATGATGCAATCATTTATGAAGTCTTGTACTTGTTTAAAAAAAAATCTTTCATACTAATAGTCCCAAATTTCAGCCTAGTGTATATTCGCAAGTTTACAACAAAGTGATTAAATCAGTGAGCTATATTTATACAAAGAAATCTTAATTAACTCGGTGACATAAAAAGTCACAATATTGTAACTTTTATTAAGTTTATGGCAGTGATGCTAAATGGCGATGTAGAATATATCAGAATAATAATTGTGGTGTACTTAATTATGGATAAAAATAAATGCGTATTTTTGTATTAACAAACTAGAGATTTATTTTCTTGATTTTATGCTGTATATTATTTTCATTTTTCAGTAATTTTAGATCAGCTACATTTATATTCTCAATTTATGTGTTTCAATCTATAGTACAAATCTTATGCCTTAAACATTCGCCGAACCATGGTATTGAAATTTTTACTTGCTGTGCGCAAGCCTTCATTAAACGTGCTCAAATGCTGTTGTGCTAAAGGATTATTAGGTTGTAGTTTAAGAACTCTGTGCATGTCTACTGCTGCTTTTTCAAGATCCTTTAAATTACCATAGGCAACACCTCTTCTATATAATGCTTTAACATTATCCTTATCTTTATAAAGAATCTTTGTGCAGAGTGTTATAGTATGCTCAAAATTCTTACGCTGTAGATGACAGTTTGCCATATTATTGTACAAAACCAACCTAAGATTATTTATATCTGCTAATAATGTATTTTCTAATTCTAGATCTTGTATAGGTTCCAATGTTATGAGTATCTTACAAGCTTTACTAAATCTGTAAAAAGCATCTACGAATCGTGAAGCTTTAAATAACTCAACACCCTTCTCTTTATATTTTAATGCCATTAAATATTTTTGTTCGGGAGTCCATTCCCAAATTGGTTTATGTGGTTTAATGGCAGTCAGTGTAACCTCAAACTTTAGACATTTTACTTCAGATGAATCTTCAGCACTACATGGTAGGGTTATCGTTACTAAACTGTGCTCATTGACAAACATCATTTGAACTGCTCTTTCAATATCTCTATCAATAGCACTATTCAGATCGCCAATAGTAATGTCCTTATCGTAAATACCATTAAGAATTTCACTATTGAATCCCTCACTTAACTTAATAACAGGTATTCCGTCAACCTCAACCTTCTCTACTTGAATGTGACAAATACATCGTTCAATAGCTTTGCTCGAGAAAATCCCCTTTCTCAGAACTTCTTTGATGATCCGATTATCTGCAGACGTCCAAACTTGTGTCATGATGTAAACAAATATTCTATAAATTCCTCCTGTTAACAATAAATTTTCAGCATTATTACACATATACATCAAAACAAATATACTTACGTAAAACTTACATTTATAGAAACACGTTACTGTATACTGATTCGTGATAGCATAAACATTAAAGCGTGATAACCTCAATTTCACTAATGTTGACAGTTCTACATACAGCAGCTTCATATAGCTATAGTACGAATTTGTCACGTGACATTCAAAAAGAAAGGTGTCATGTATGTATGTACATACATTCTGATATACAGGAAGCATAAGCATATTTATGTATTAAAAAACGTTCAATATGCAATTATAATAGTACAGGTGGAAAAAAATGAATGCCTCATTATTCTTAACGGAAATATTTTATTTATATTCATGTTAATAGTCAAAATTATACTGGTACAATATTCAAAAGATACATATAATATAATAACGGGAACAACACTGTCAACATGTCTTTTTTTTCACCTTTTCACTGGTCTCTTAAACGGTACTCCTATTGGAATCTCCGACCTTTTTGCATTCTTCTCTTAGCTTCCAATTTCATTTTCGCCTCCAAACGTTTCCGCTCTATTTCTTCGGGTGTACAGAGTACTGGCTCTGAACCACCAAATTTTTTTTTGGAGTCACATCGAAACCTAGGTGAGCTTCCTTTAAAAGTATAAACATCATCCCTTTTTGGGACTAATCTATTAAAAGGATAGATGCTGTTAGTGTTGGTGTTACTGTTGATGATCGGCAACTTGCTAGCTTCACCAGATTTCAGCAATTGTATCTCAGAAGATTTTGAACTTGTAGATGAACCAGCACCTGAATTAGATACAGCATTCCAACAATTAGAACTTAAATTTAAATTCGACGAAGCTCTAGGTCCCTTTTTCAAATTCGATGATGATTCCAGCTTATCAGTAACGTTAGAGAATTGCTTTTGATCAGCAAAATGTGGTTCTGATAAGCTTTTCAGTTTGAAAAATTTTCTATCCTCATTACTTGTGTTGAACAACTTTGAGATTGATTTACTATGAGAACTGTTCATGAGATTGCTGCTGTTCCCTGTTTTATATAAGCTGGTGGTGGCACTGATGTTACTATTCTTGTTTGTGTTTCGTGATGATAATACTGTTGCTTTAGGTACGAAAGTACTTTGTTTAGATACTATGTTAGGCTTTGGAGTTACTATGTGATTATTTTTATATACTTTTCCATAACGATTATGAGATTCATCAGCATTAATATGAATTTTTTCATCCTTTAGTGCCTGACACAAAAATTGTTCTTCCTCTTCCAGACACGATACTAAACAGTCATCAAATGAATCGTCGGGGATTTGTGAGAATAAAATATCATCTTTATCAGCAATAGTGTTCTTATTGAACAACGTATTGCTAGAATGATTAGAATTATTATTATTATTACTAATACAGGAGCCTTTTAAAATTTCCGTCATTACTCGGATTGTAATAGGCTCTTTATTACTTGTTGCTTGTGATGTATTTGGCTGTTGAGTTGCACTGGTAATTAATCGGGACATACAATTTGCATGTGGTTGTTCTTTGTCTTCAGCATCACTAAAAGTTACAGCATTTGAAGCTGTTTCTTTATTCGTGTCTAACTTAAATCGTTTTTCTACTTCCTGACTACATCTCACCATACAATCCTCAATTGAATCATCAAACAACTCTTCATAACTTGAATTTGTTTGAACATTTTCATTTTGCAGTATTGATTTCCCTTCCTCATTTGTCCCTTGTAATTTTATATCCAAATCTTCCAAATCTTGTGTATCCATATCGATTAATAATTGACTGCTAGTCTCATTTGTCTCATTTGTCTCAGAGATAGGAAGCTCATCTACAGCCTTTTGTCCCATATTTATTTGATCCCTCAAAGCCTTTAATTCAGCAGCAAATTTCCCAATACCTTCGGTGTTATGTGTTTTGATCAAAACTCTAGTTGGATTGTAAAATAACGGAGAATTGGGTTTGACAATGCGTCTTTTCTCCACTGTACTATTTCGCTTAGGAGTAGCATGTAAAGCTTTATAGTTGTGGGTTCTGTTTTCTGATGGTTTAGCTATTGGACTATGCCAATCCCAAGCAACCTCATTACATCCATCCTGAGTACAAGGTAGTAACGAAGGAGTGCCAAAATCTGATGACTCATCTAAGTGGGAATTGTCATTATTTCGAATTGGTGTACTATGCCCTGCTTGCAAATATACAGTATTCGGTGAATTAAGGGCATCAGCTATGTTGTGAATTTGAGTCTTTGCTTCATCCATAATCGTTGATGTATTTTCTGAAACCCCAAAATACAATTGAACATAGCATAATGTTCAAAGTAACTAAGCCATTATATCATAATTCTAATAGTTGTTAAAAAAAATTTCTGGACTTAAATTGGATTATATAAATATCCACAAATAGCAGTATTAGACAAGTAATGTAAATAAAGCTGTGTTTATGAAATCAAATACCATTGTTTTCGTGCTTCCTTGAAATACGACGTTTCTTACGCACTTTTGAGGTTGACTCTATTACTTTTATATCTTTACTCATCATTATCTCACGCCTTGTAGTAAACAACAAACTGAAAATCGGGTTTATTGCCCACAACTGTAGTACACAAAAACCTTTGTCACGTTTCGTTTTAACAAAATTTTAAGTACGGTGTGTACTCATTAAACACTCTTACATGAAACTTGGCGGAGAAAACTTTTATTCTTTATTTTCACAGTGACAGTATGAAGTATAAATTGTTCTTTTGAACTTAAGCAGACAATGAAATAAAAGCGTACAACTGCACAAAATGACAGAAACCACAGTTACTACTTCGAACTGTAACCAAAGTCGTATTCGTTTGCTCTAGAAATGTGTAACATCAGATGACGGCCATTTCTGTTTTTGAGATTTGTGATCTGACTTATATTTTTTTTTGGTTGAATTTAATCGATGAACATAATAAAATATGTGCTGACTAGCAGCAAAATTGAATATAATCAGTATAATCAGTCAAATTGTAATATACCGGCATTGCTGCTTAATGCAGAGTCGATACATGAAAACGTAACTTCAGTCAGCTGTTTGTAGTCAAACCGCAGGCTGATAAAACGTGACTTGCTCTTATCGCCTACTTGTAAAATACTGTAGCTGATAGTAGGTGATTACACAATAATAATAACTCATAGTCACAACACGGCCAAGTAAAGAGGTCTGTGATAAAGAGTAAAGAATCGTTAAGATAATCATGAAGAAAGTTGTAATATTTGGATCTACAGGAAATACTGGCTTATGTTCTTTGGAACATGCATTTAAAAAAGGTAAATTAGAATAATTGTGATTATGCACACTTTGCAGAGTAGCCATTATCGTCTTGATACCATAATTCAGCAAGACACTGTCTAGGAAAATTCCTTCATTTAAATATTTTTAGTTTTCATGCATTCTATTTCTGTTTTATATATTCTTTTCAGGGCTTGATGTTCGTGCATTTGTCAGAGATGAATCCAAGATTCCCGAAAATCTTAAAGGAAAGGTAGAGGTGTTTGTAGGTGATGTTACGAATGCTGAGCAAGTATCCAAAGCAGTGTCAGATAGAGATGCTGTGGTGGTGGTACTTGGTACTAGAAACAACCTTAGTAAGTTGTAGTATTCGTTAAAAGAAACTTGGCTGAGTCTCATGTCGTATACTTAGTGGGAAACTATATCAAGTATTTTGATATATTATACAAAATGTATCATAAAATGCTGATACAAATACTAACTACATTTTTAAGGTCCAACTACAGTCCTGTCTAATGGTTTAAAGAACATAATTGCAGCTATGAAGGAAAACAAAATTGAATTAATTTCAGTATGCCTATCAGGTATTACCTTTTATTTCCCATAGTTCCAAATTTGAGTCATTCTTTGACTTTCATCAGCTTATAATCTTTTTTTTTTTCTTGATTTATAGCATTTTTATTTTATAAGCATGAAGCTGTACCTCCTATATTTAAAGACTTGAATGCTGATCATCAGCGTATGCTTGATACTATCAAAGAGAGTGGTCTGAAATGGATTGCTGTCTTACCTCCTCATATTGCAGGTATTGTTTCTATTAAAAAGAAAAGAATTTGGAGCCTGTATTGTTGATATGAAAAATTTGTATTATTTTTGTATTTAATTTTTTATAGATTCTCCAAGTTCCAAATATGTGATTAAGCATGATGAGTCACCTGGACGTGCTATATCCAAACACGATTTGGGTGCATTTCTTGTAGAAAGCTTAGAACAAACAGATCATTATCAAAAATTGTGTGGCATTGCATCTGTGCCTCAGTAATTGAACATTTTTTTATCAACATACATTATTAATTGCTTGGAAATGGAAAGAAACAAATGACAGCACTATCTACTACCAAACAATGTTACGTTAATGCACAAACAGAGCTACAGGTTATTAATAATAAAGTTTAGAATATTATTTGCTTTAGTTTTTTTTTGTAAATGTATCTGCTCAATAGCCTTTAAGGAAATTTTAATCTGTACCGATTACAAGTAAAAACACCATATAAGACTGTTAACTAGTTAACAAATATGTAGCTTTGAATTAAAAAATGTACATTATCTTCAACAAGTTAGCTGCAGCATTTATAATATTAAAAACTCGTCAACATATTAAGTTTGAAGGGTTTGTAAAAAGTACTAAACAAAGCAAATAAAATATGTTTATACATATATATTATACAGAAATATGTACATCTATAATATTTGTACCATGCTTATTTGTGTTACAATTTCTTTACCATATATATTTTTGCAGACACAATTGGCAAATGTGGCTTTTTCACGTTAATAGGCATAGGTGGTGATGGAGGACCTGCTGATACTATGTATCTTGCTTTCTCTTTTGTCATGGGTGAAGAAGTTATGAAAGTGTTGTATCCATATAAATTAATTGGCTCACAAATATTATATCCATTTTTTAAGTAGAACTGTTCTTGACCCTTAGTAGTTAAATAAATATTTTTGATACCCTTCTTTGCAACATATTCTTCTGCACTCTGCATTAACATTGAACCTAATCCCTGTGATCTTCTTTCATAATCGATTACAACTGAAAGTAAGAATCAAAATAAAATCTTATTGTATTTGAATTGCACAAATGGTGTACATACCAGATTCTATAAAACAACTATCACTCATACTGGAAATTAAAGAAATTTTACAATGCCCAACAACTCTGTCTCCATTAAGAAGTATAAGACTAGTTGGAAATTCATCACATGACATGTTTAATGTTCGTAATCTGGAAATAATACAGTATTAGGTATACCGTTTTCTGTTTCTTTAATTATTTTAATACAAACTAACCCTACCGTGCTGTTTCACTTCGAGGCCACTCAGAATTGATTAATATACAGCAATTTTTTATCATCTCAGGCCGACTATGAAGTGGAACTACAGAATACTGTGCGTCTTTCATGTTTATTCTGTAATTTGACATTTGCCCAATAAAATTTATTTAAATATTTGCAAACGAACATAGCATAATCTCAAAATCATACATTGTATAATAATTTTTTTCAATAGATTGAACTTACATTAAGTTATTCAAACCACATATAAAGATGCCAAGAACCATATTAGTATACTCCTTTTGAGCTGGATGATATCAATCCATTTTGTTTGTCATAAAAAATTTACTTAACACAAAAATAATCTAACCATATTATATTAATTCATACATTGCAAGGGTAAACAATGTCAATTTATGCATGTTAAGATTATCGCACCGTAAAATGCATGTTAATAAGAAGATAATGGATTGTTGGATTATTATTATTATTATTATTATTATTATTATTATTATTATCAGGATATAACTATATAAACGAATAATAACCTATACCAATTTTCAGAGATTATAATAGTGATTTTTGTCCGAACAGACAGATATAACATACATAAAATAAATAGTATTGGAGTTCATTAAAAGTTCATGAAATTTATGTAAGAATTGATCATTCCTACAAATTTTAACTGTAAAAAAAGGTAAGGCTTTTAGTTAAAATTGCAATAATTATTGAGATACCAGTAAATGAAATGGACTTCGCCCTGGTTGATGCATATCACTGTATACCATTGCAATCGAAATACCTCATGAATAATAACGTAGATAGATGAACGCAATAATGTATTTGATATATTCGCTTATAACACCAATTAACACAATATAACAAAATGTTATTAATAGCAAGATTTGATCCCCTAGTGATAGGTTAATATCGTTACATAGAAGATTTTGGCGTAAGATGACGCCAGTGTATTCAAGATATGACGAACTCCAGTTCTTCTTCTTCTTGTTCTCTTTACATAGATGGCACCAGCCGGGCGTTTAACCTTTACAAGACCTCCGCAAAGTTAGCCCCCCACTTTAACTTTGGACATTTTTCTTTGTACCAATCGATTGGTGGTCGTTGGTAGTATTTGGTAGTCTATTCAGATCGTTTGGTGGTTTTTGGTTTACTTTTAAAATTCATAACAAATTTGTAGCATTAAGTTAGCCCCCCCACGTTGACTTTTTACATTTTTCTTTGTACCAATCAATTGGTAGTCGTTTGGTAGTATTTGGTAGCCTATTCAGAACATTTGGTGGTTTTCGGTTTACTTTTAAAATTCATAACAAATTTTTAGCATTAAGCTAGCCCCCCTCCCACTTCGACTTTTGACATTTTTCTTTTTACCAATCGATTGGTTGTCGTTTGGTGGAATTTGGTCAGTATTAACCTACCGGTTTAAGACCGCCGTCTAAATGTAATCAATGACTTATTGTTAGTTTCCACCGTGCAGAGTTGAAATAGAGTTAACCAATCAGGTTAGCTTATTCCGCTCAAATCTCGTTTTTAATTAGTTAAACCCTATTTCAAACCTTACACGGTGGAGGAAACATATGTTGTGTTACGAGCGTAGTTATATGTACATATCTGGTTGTATCTCATTCTATTCAGTGTAGGTAAAGAAAGATACCATGATATTCGTAAATACTGAGGGTACGTTCCGAAATTCACTGCCAGTATTGTGACCATGTTAGTGTCTCACTCTATTACGTATAGATAAATAGAGATCACAACGATACGTGTAGTACTGACAGTGACTTTCGGAAAAATGTAAAAAGTCAACGTGGGGGGGCTAAATTAATGCTACAAATTTGTTATGAATTTTAAAAGTAAACCAAAAAACACCAAACGTTCTGAATAGACTACCAAATACTACCAATCGATTGGTACAAAGAAAAATGTCCAAAGTCAAAGTGGGGGGGGGGGGGGGGCTAACTTTGCGGAGGTCTTTACAAGCGGCCACAGGCTTTTAATAATTTATATGTGGTACCTTCCTTCCTTTCCTTATGGCTGTATCCCCAATGGGGGACATGTGCCAGTAACTGGTCCTAACAATCAAGGATTGGAAGTTTTGAAACTAGATGGCGATGTACCTTACGAAACGGGCCTTATTCAACTAAGCGTGATGGACCTACAGAGTTTATACACCGATTCCGAACAGTGTTGGGCGAAATCCGTATAATTAACTCACTTGAGTCTTCATATGAAAACCCATTGATGAATGCCGCCGGGAGCTTGGGTGAAACCCCGAACCTTTTGGTCATGAATCCACTACCCTCACCACTGGGCTACGTTCGCCCCCTTATATGTGGTACAGTCCTTCCCTTCCTTCCTTTCCTTATGGCTGTATCCCCAATGGGGGACATGTGCCAGTAACTGGTCCTAATAATCAAGGATTGGAAGTTTTGACACTAGATGGCGACGTACCTTGCGAAACGGGTCTTATTCAACTAAGCGTGATGGACCTACAGAGTTTATACACCGATTCCGAACAGTGTTGGGCGAAATCCGTATAATTTACTCACTTGAGTTTTCATATGAAAATATGTGGTACAGTAAGGTGTCTGGCGTGAATATCCCACGACGATCTAGAACACAGTAAAGAATACCACGGTGACGAATCACCGAGACGCTCCAAGCGACCAGAGCCGAAGGCTCACAGACCCCTTTTGGGAGGAAACCTCAGGCAAGGGAGCCAGTTGAGGATGGAGCAGTTGGAAATGGGATTCGAGCGATTCTATTGGAGGCAAGCAAGGAAGCAAGTAGAGGTTAAACCAAGAGATTAAAGCAAGCATTAGAAAGAAAGGTGTATAAGGTAAACGGCCCAGTCAGTAACACTTTAAGAGCGGCCGTGATATAGCTAAACTGAAAACTAAAGGTTTTAATACATGCGTTAAAGCCCTCCGAATGGCATTCACCTATTATATAAGTGAAACAATTAAGGTTTATTAATAAAATCATTATTTTAATAGCACTTCTCTGCCGCCGGGGTTTCTGACACTCGAGAAACACCCATGTCGTAGTTCCTGACCCCTGGGTGTATCCGATTCACGACCCTTCTTTCCTTCCTTTCCTTCTGGCTGAATAAAACTGTGAATACTGTAACTGTCATAATCATGATGAGTCAATAAGCTCATGATTTTTTTACATACATTTTTCTCAAAATTAAAAAATTGTTCGCACCTGAATAGGGAAGAGCCGCCAACCGTACTGCACAAGTACTCTCTAATTTTACTTCCTGTTGCTGAAAGAAATATTTTTATAAAGCATCTTGTACATTGCATAACCGTGGCATGAACCAAATAAAAGTATTTTTTTAGAGGTCCACTTATATGAATTTTTAATGGAATGTAGTAAAAAAAGTAGCGCAAGATAGTTACAATGAATTTTATTCGATTACATTTTAAGTATTCATGTAATGAACAGTATACATAATAAAGCAAGTAAAAAATGTTGGTAATTGCGAGAGAATTACAAGCGCCAGATTTTCACATTGTTCTACGTCAACATAAGAGTGAAAACGCAAATGCCGTTTTGCGCACACGTCACTGCGGAAAGCAGTAATAATAATCAATCACGAGACCATAGTTATAATCATAATTAGTCATAATAATACGAAAAAGAATTTGAGAAGAACATATTCATCGCACGTCTGTGCTGATAAAGTGCTCACCTATTTGCTATGATCACAGTTACAATTAATAATATAATTATATCGTATAAGTTATTACTCGTCATTACGCTTAACATCATCATTATCATCTCCATCAATAATAATAATAAGAATCATAATCATTATCATTATCACCATAACTGTATATATGTACATCATCGATTATAAATAGGTGTATGTTCAATGCAATTAAATACGTTCTGGTTTCGAAAGCCTATGACTAGCGTTATATCCCTAATCGACTTAACGATAACGGTAATAATAATAGGTAATACTATCGCATCCCAAATACAAACGAAGCTTCGAGCGGTTAACTTGTTTCTTGCTATGGGTAACTGTGTGTTTGACTGACATTTTATTACGAACACGTAGTTTTCTGCAAAAAGCGACTCTACGTTCCTCATTTTGATACACTGTACACGTATACGCTCCTTCACTCATTTCGAACTGCTTCTTCTTTTGTCCTACTGGACGCCATTTTGTTGCCAGCGTCATCGTATGACACATCTCGGTTAGCATGTCTTTTACTGTCTTTTTCTTTGTTCATCAGTCGCGCTTGCATAATTATATGCTATTTTGACAATGCTACCGTCGATGCGTTGCACTATCGCTGACATAGAGGAATGGGTTAGGTAAACATAGGTTGTACGCACGATCGAGGTACCAGACCTTTACGTTCGCCCTTAGCGCATAATAACCACTTAGCGTCAACCTCCAGGATGACCTTGAGCTTCTCACCTTCCACAAATGACAAGTGCCCATTATCACCAGGTAACCTATGCGTTAAAGTTCTGACGTCCCTTTGATTAAAAAAAAACAATTAGTTTGAATGCAGGTTCAATTTAGTTTATTGTAGGTTTGGCTTGGTACTTACTTAAGTGGCGCTTTAGCGGGAGGATTCTTTGCGGATGCAGCAGCTGTCGGCCTTGGAAGAGACGTAGACGCAGCCCTTCTGTGTGGCGATATTAGGTTTTTGTCCTTCGCTGTGACACCGTGTGGAGATTTATATGGTAGAGAGCTAGGCCTCGTTAAATGAGTCCTGGTGACACCAACTGTGTCTTGATCAACACGACTGGTACGGCTTGAGGTATCCTTGGCCCTCATGTCACCAGATTTTCTTGGTATCACCTTAGCTGTTTGAATTGTCGTCGCTGTCGTCGGTTTCTTTAAAGATGGAATACCCGACGAGACCGGTGACTTTGTGTTCCGAGTCCCTGGATTTCCTGCTTGCTGTTTTATCGGTGACGTAAGCAACCGCGGTATTTTTGATTTCCCAAGACTAGTAGGTGTCCTGGTCGGTGATGTCGATGTTGGCGCGACAGCGTGTTCTTTTGTTTCATCTTTACCACCCATCAACTCCCATTTCTCCTGAAGTTTTCTGAACTTAAGTTCACCAGGAATAGCATCCTCATCTTCGTTATCGTGCTTCGTATCAGGACTCAAGGTTCTAGACGGCACAGGTTGTCTACCCCTGTTCAATGGTGAGTGTTCCAGGCTATCTGTGTAATCTTCAGAATCTTCAGATGCCAATTTGTCGATCGCCTGAAATAGTTTGGACCCAGGAGGCAGCTGGCTCCATCGTTTCCTGGTTATGTTCTCCAGGTCGGTCTTATGCGTATTTAGCTGTTTCTCGACATAATTGTAGGCGACACATGAGCGTGGACGCGGCTTCTTTGGACTTTGAGTGATGCTACACAATTCTGACTTCTCAAAGTGATGTTGTTCCTTTGGCAATTCATTGTTCCTCAATGTCGGTGCCTGCAATGATCATAGAACAATAATTATCATTGCTTTTTATTTTATTACACTAACCATCGACCAAAAGGTTATTTGAAATCTTAAACTTTTTTATATCGCTTGCTCTGCATTGTAACTATCGATTGTTTTTGCAAACCTCAAATTCCAGCTCACTTGATTCATCATCTTCAGAGTTACTTATAAAACAATGGACTGTATTTCACGCGTTCCAGATTCGTAAAATTTATTATCGATTGATAAATGTAAAAATAAATAAAATACAACTCACATTCATTGCATGGTTAGTCATATTCCCAAAACTGTTGTGTAGCTGTCGATATTGGTACAGAAGATCCAGTTGAAACGGATACAAAGCTAATGGTTGTAGGATATCCATGAAACTGTCCATGACCTCACGAGCGTTGACGGAGGCTAGTGCGCCAACAAATAAACTATTACTATTGTAGTGTTTACGAAGTATCGACTCCCTTGTACACAGGTAAGCAAACCAAGCATCTAGTGCCCTTAAACTGGAAAATTGAAATGTCTTTTGTTAATATACAATGAAATATAAGAAAAAAGTGGAGAAAATTATAATACATACTTTAATAAACCAAAAATGAATGCATGAAATTTGAGCATTCCTTCGGTTATGAAATCAACACCGTTGATTTTCTGTACCAATTCATTCAACGTCTTGGTGAGTGGACCTTGTTGAGAAGAAGCTTCAACGACTTGCCAAACGCTATTCGTGATTGGTCCAAAAGTGGATTGTAACTGGGGCCTCAAGCCGTCAGACATAATTGCATAAAGTGCTGGACACAAATTGCTCAAACAGATTTGTGAGCATTCGTTTCTGTCATTATAACCTTCCTTGTTGCGGATTGGTTCCGCATGCCAGTATTTCAAAAGTAATTCGACAGACTTGCTTATAGGTCGCAGCATCTCTGAAATCATTACAATGCAGTTTCATTTCTGCGTGTAACAGACTCTACTCCTATTATGAACCTTTACCAAAATAAAGAATGAGTGGCAGACGATTTAATAACAATTTTTTATTTTCTTAACATTTGAACTTGGTATTTTATACGCACCTTTCTTATCATCCAGCTCGGCCGACCGCAACTCAGCACTGGTCACATTTGGTTCCATTGTGATTGGTTTTTCGTCGTTCATTACTGCAAAGCTTGCGTTATTTGCCTGAAACTTATAAGATGATCAAATTTTTAATGTCAAGATGAAAATGAGTGTATGCAACATATTATTCGCTTGAAAAATAATTACCTTATTATCTAGATATTGTTTTCTTTGGTGTACAGCGAAGCTGACAGTTTTTTTTTGAGACTCCATCATGTCGACTGTCTTGGCGATGTCCTGGTTCATCTTAAGAGCAAGGAATTTCCTCACATATGATCTGAGTCTGACATCGACGTCATCAGCGTCGACGTCGCTATTTTGCGATGAGAATCCGCTCCGTTTTAAAAATTCTTCAAGCTGCTTCACATCCTCACTGCTTTCTGTAAATTCAGTCTCATATTCTGTGCGGCTCGCTGCTTCTCTTAATCTCTCTGTAACATTACAAGTTATACAATTAAAATAGTAATACTAATATTGAAAGATTATAAATATGCAAATGTGCTTACCTGCATAATAGCGCTCCTCCACTTCATCAACGTCCTTCTCAGAGTCGACTATCCTACCATAACGCATTAATTGAATATCGTTGTTGATATAGTATGGCTCTTGCAAAGACATTCTCTTGTTTGGTTCCAGTGTTTGTGGATCTTCAACTTCTTCAACACCACCCATTTCAAACATGCTGTATCGTTTGCTAGAAGGTACACGATTCTTCCTAAGAATACTTCGAGGTAATGGAGGTCTCGGCGGTACTTTTCCATTGGATGAAATATTCGAATCACCATGTGGCAACGAGATCGAACGTTTTGGTAGTACAGGACATGTAATTCTAGGCTGACAAGACGGTCTTTGAGGTATTGTGTCCTGACAAACGAGGCTAGCTTCTGAACTGATACTATCGTATCTATACAAATACAAAGGGTTGGTGGCATTGCTTGAGACGGCTTGTTGATTGGTCGAGGAGTCTGTTAGAATTGTGGAAGAACCACGGTATCCTGAGGATGGCTGAGTAGCAGTGCTGCTCGTGGAAGAGGCATTATTGGTTTGTTGTTGCTGTTGTACAATTTCACCGACGGTCCGCGCCGTCCTGTGTCGCATAGGTGGTGACAAACAGAACAAAGGTTTTCTGATTTCTTCGCCGAGTTTGATGTGTTTGGAGACTTCTGGAACATCGTGGAGGATCTTTTTGTACTGTGTAGGGAGTAAGAACGTCAACGATTCCCAATCTTTAACATGAGAAAAACCACGTTGCTTTAGAGCGTCAATATCATTACATGAGAACGGTCTGCCCGATTTGCCAGGACGCTTCCAACTAGGTCTAGCTCTGTCGAAGCTCTGAGGCTTTAGAGCCACGTTTTCAAATTTACTATCTTTAGAATTCAGGAAAGATAAATCCGGTAATGTGTAATTTGGATATACAACATAGACTGGTTTTTTCTCAACAAGGGTTTCCCGTAATGGCGGATGATCTGCTTCTTGGATAGGTGGTGCGGGATAAACTAGAGACGTTTGAACAGCATTGTCTTCCACTTCCGTCATTGCTTGAATACCCGTTGTCTTGGACAATGGACGTTTTATTTTCAACAAACCGTTCCACGCGTTTACACATTTTTGTGGTATATTTTTGCCACTCGCATCGTCTAGCCCAGATTCCGATCTTGATACACTCTCAGAGAGCTCCTCGACGGAAACAGATGACTCGCTCTCTTCTTCGTATTCTAGTATCGGTGCCGAACGCTTCGGAAGGTCTTCGTATACTTCTGCCAAGCTTTCTGTATTCACATGACCGAGATGATCACCTTTCACCCAATTGATAGAAAAATCATTTTCCGGAAGCTGATGACTACTGGTATTGTTAATATTGTGACGTTGGATCTGTGTATTGGTATTTGTATCACTACCGCTTCTGCTAGTTGCCCATCCACCATCACTTACTGATCCTGATTGATCCAATGTCAGACTCATTCCTTCAGCACTCATGCTTTTTTGTTTCATAAATAATCTCACAAGACTCAAGTTCTGTAACTTTTTTCCTCTCGAAGTATTACCCATACTATCTGAACTTTCCTCGTTTATAGATCTGCTCATGGCGGAACCGGAACTTTGGAGATGTGTCGCATGATTGTTAGATTCCGCCGAATCCACCTACGAAAACATTTATTAAATACATAGAAAATCTTTTGTGATATCTACCTTAACATCCAATTGTTAAATACAATATGTTACATTTGCTTACAGAAAAATTGAGCGGCACAGCAACGTGTTGAAGTTCACCCGTTTTCGTCAAATCCGGTAAGCTCTGACTCTTTTTGCTGAGGTTGTGTGTCACGTTTCCGGTTGCTTGTAAGAAATTTGGAATCGTATTATTATTTCCGGAAGGATAACGAGTCATCATTGCATTGTTCATAGACGAACGCTTCAAATTACTCCAAGTTGTGTAGATTTTTGAATCTGAACGCGCCATTGATAGATCCAGTATGTTCCTCAGCTCCAACTTTCGCTCGTCATAGTACGACTCTGGAACTTCGTACATTTTTGGCTTGTCTGCAAAATAAAAACCGACTTCCTACTTTATTCAGTTTTTATATATAGTCCGATAAGTAAACTATAATAATAAAAGCCTTTGTTACCCCAGATTAATAAAGGCTTGATTAAGATAAACATTGATTTGTGTATAAAGAAATAGATAAATTGCGAAGATTCTAACCTTGATTTTCAAAATCTTGTGAGCCATCCGAATACATAGTGATACTGCCTTCGAATGCAATAGTATAATTGTTTTTGTTGTTAGCTTGACACGTGAGCAACATATCTTCGCAGTCCAGGGAGTCGACACTGTAGCTGCCACCTGGTGGCAGGACAGGTGTCTCCTTCACAGGTGAAAACAGCAAAGAGGACTTGCATATCGACATTGTGTCTGTAGTCGAGCATGCCGAGTCTTCTCCCTTCATAAAACGTAATGGATTATTAATACAATTGTATTCATTATAAACAGCCTATATTTGATACTTTAAAGCCATGCGCCTTTGAAAAAATATGATCGACAGTGCCATGCACTACTTGTCTTTATTACCATAATTCATCATTATTGTAGTATCATTAAATCACTGGATAATTCTGATCAGGGTGTAAGAAGGATTAATGACCTGGGATTATCAGCTGTTACCTGTAAAACTCATATTCACTGTGGGTTCAACAATTTAATATTAGAACAAACATTTCTGCGTGTTTAATGTCAGAGCTAATTTCATGTTGCAAATGATTGCTTATCAAAAGGTCCTTGTTCCAAAATCATCACATTGAAACGTATAGTATGGAGCCACTCTACACCTTCTTACACCATTCGAGAGATTCATCTGTTCCAAAATTATTTCCTGTGTCAGTAAAAATGAACTCCTATTGGTGAAGGCGAGATGCACTTGCCAAACGTTGACGCACGTTTTAGTTTATTTTTACTCAACGAATCGATGCTTAGTCATAAGTCGGTTTCATGCATACAAAATGAGCGTAGTTTATGCTTTGTATTAATATTACTTAAAGAATATGATATAATAATAATGGTAAGTCTTCTAGATAATTATAAGTTCAAAAAGTCAAAGAAATAAAGAATGCCTGTGAAAGCTCGAAGATCAAACATAACAAATACTCATGCGTGTTTTATTTTCTTTTGCTAGCCAAGGGACTCATACCTGGCTACTTGTATGACTGATCGACGAATCAAAGTCGAGCTTTTCCATGACGGAGCCAGATATACTGGCGTACCGTTCCCTTTGATAGTTAGACTGTCGCGAGAATAATATAATAAATCAATTAGGTATTGAAGTATTGAAACAATCAGTGAAGTCAGTTATATCAAATGTAATATACGATTGACAACAGACACGACCTCGAGTACAGCCAGATTAACTTTGGCTACGCATGAAGGATTCTCACCTTGATATGACGCCATTTAATATATTTAATATCGGTTAAATGTGCAGTTAAGCTAGCCAATCGCTAATCAGTTTTCTAAAATATAAATGAATCTATTCTCTACAGTCACGAGCGTAATTACGTGATATGCAGTTCTATCTGATAGTCAAACAGAAAGGAATCAAAGAGAGTATCGAAACATATACCACTGAAGTAAACAAAATTCTAGTTAAATAATCCTGAGCGATCTACAAGAACGAAATTAATATTTCCTAAGACAATATTTTGCTGAAGATTTGAATCTTCGCAAAAATAATTGGTGGTTGTTGTGTATTGTTACCTCCGAATGCTGAACTGGTTCGGTGCACATGACTGGTAGCGCTGTGAGCAAAGTGTGAATGTCAGCGGTGCGGAAGCTCTCCATATCAACTTCCGCCAAATTTGCGTCCAAATTCCGCGCAAGGTCATCGTAATAGCCAAGGTCATCGCGGGTATAAGACGCCGAGAGCGAGGACAACACACTGGGATGTACGTGCAACCCTCCATCTCTATAACTAGAACAAAAAAAAATATATCCATTTTTCCTCTTCTTTTGAAGCAGATTTGTGATTAACAAGTTTTTTGTTTTACACAACTCACCCGTAATCAATGACCCACTGGTACTCAACATTATCCTGGACGAAATCCGAATTCACCAGGTCCTGGGATATGTGATCCGTAGCAGGATTGGAGTTGCAATCGGATCCTGGTGTTTGCGGATCCTCCATTCCTGCGGCTCCGCCACCGGCACCTTTAAATTTAAAAAATTTGTTTCATTAACATAAATATAATTCCTCACAACTTGTATTTCCACCTGAGTTGAGACTCTGTAATTGTGGAACTTAAAGAAATTATTATTACATTTTTCATAACTGTTGGTTGTCATATAGCCATCTTTATGAATCATATTTTCACTTTAGCACATAATTATAAAACTCAGACAATTTTATGGTAACTTGATTCGCAGCTAAACTCTTGTAGAATTTCACTAAAATTTTATCAATATTCTCAAGATGGTAAGGATTGCAGTAGTCCTGATCCAACTTGTCGTCAACAACCCTTCGACATGGCTTATTCTATATTTGGACTTCAAACTGTAAACTGGTTTATGAACTAGGTGTGTAATATGGATCTACAAGTAGTCTTGTAGAATGTGAAAATTTTCTGGGGCTTATTAAGAGAACGCATCTCCATTGGACTGTAAAAGTGTATGACACTTTATGATGAGACTAAAAATACAGTAAACACGTATGGCTAATGAAATTTGAAATAGTAATAATGTAAGTACTCTCTGATAGTTCTTAGCTGCTTACCAGAATTTGCACATACGACACGAAACGGTTTCGAGTAGGTGCCAAGTGTTTTGATATAAATACACCTCTCACCAATTCTTACAAGGTGTGGTCTACACGTTATTCAATTAGAATGTTTTACGTCGATTACTTTAATTGTTCCTACCACACTGGATTTAAATTCATATAATGAACACTGAGGCTAAGCTAACTTCTAATTGCACTGATTCATAACTGGGAACACAATCTATCTTCCAACTATTGATACGATAATGAAAGGCAAGTCAAAGACAGGCTTAAACATTTACTAACAATTATATCGATTTCTTATTAATAAAAATGATTCAATGTTTTCAAATAAAAATATAGTTGATAAATATATATTCATACAAGAAAATTAAACATTTTTTAACAGCATAAATGGTATTACATTTAATCAAGCAGCTTTATACATTAATTCATTGCATTTCTCGTTATAGAACGGAGCAATTTGGTAAACAAATATTTAAAAACAGATAAATGTTTCTCTTGATAATAAAAAAAAGAGAGACCAATTCTTTAAAATTCATAAACAAATTTCGAAATGACATCTGATGAAATTGCCCTGAGTAAATCTTAAAACAGTACTAAACAAAATTTATACATAAATAGTTAATCAATGTATACGACGTCAATTTAATTAACATCTGACTTTCTCACAACTCTTGCTCGATATAACATCATGACGACGAATGTGAAATATGTATATACATTCTCAAAATATATGCCTCCCGCTATTTTTTCTATAAAGTAAAAACAATTCCAATGACATGTCAGGTGACTCAAGCTGACATTCGTCAATACCAATACAAAAATTTCGTATTGTTTGCTAAGCATGAATCACAAATTGACCACAATGACACAATCAGAATAATGCTTTCTCCTTAAGAAAATAAAGCTAGGGCAACTTTCTAAATCTCAGGTACCAGAAACAATCTAAAGCCCACAATTGTTCTCCTTGACCCAAAAGCAACCCCTGCAGCTGTAGCTACTTCAACCCTGTCTATTCATATATATATATAAAGGTATAAAATCCATGACAAGACTCAACAATGACACATTGTCAAACAACTGTAATAAACATTTTTGAACACTTCTTTCTATTAAAGCAATCTAAATAAAATAGATATAAAAGAATAGAAGATACTCGCGTGATACGTTTTTACTAACCTTCTCACATAATAAAGGGTCGATCGATCAGCACGATGGGCACTGTGTAAACCCAACCTAACCTGACCATCACCATTTGAACAACAATCGCCTTAACGGACGTAGAATAATCTATGTACTGTACCTTTGTAACATTTGTTTGAACGCTGTTGGATAACAATTGGAGTAACAATACAGTACAACAGAATTACTTATTAAACACAAACCTGAACCCGCCGAGACAGAGCGAATAGATTCGTACTCTCTCGTGTATTCTCGTATATCCTCGTGTGGAATGTACGGGGTTCGATCAAAGGGAAGTGTCAGTTAATGACGTCACGGAATTGATATGGCGGATGCTCGAAAAACTTGCGATCATGCTCTTTACTTTACCGAATAAACATAACATAATAGTATACACAACAGACTAGAACAAAAATTCAGTATCTGGTCTGAAAACAATATTGCATTTGTTTATTATGTAGCGTATGTCTTGAAACTGCTGATTAGGAATTATTGAATATTCCTTTATACGCGTGTAACAATGGATATAATCATTATGTAGTAAATTAATTTTATATGATTATTATATTCGTATTATATATTTTGTGATTCACGAGTACCAGCTCCAAATCTGAAGATTCAATTTAACCCGCGGAATTCAATCTCCATTCATGGCATTCTTTTTTGTCATATTAATTACACTTGGACACTTCCGGTTAAACTGGATGTCACGTGCAGGTGCAAAAAAGATATATGCGTGTCTTATTAATTGAACAGTCTATGATTTTTAGATACTCGCTGTAGAATCTACTGGATCTTAAGATTTGTTGGAGCAAATGTAACGGTAAATAGTTTAGAGCTGTCACTGGCTCCTTTGTTCAATCTGTCTACGTCAAATCTCGTGATCTGTTGACACCCCCCACAGTTTCACTTGCTGAATATATCTTTATACTATAAAAGAAACTATAAATGGCACGATTTATTTGAATTATATATTACAATCTTATTATTACGTTAGTTTACCTAAATTTTTTTATTTTTTAATTGTTAGCAAAGCTTCTATGCAAGTGTATATTTTAATACCTAAGTGTATACTTGGTATAGAAGAAAAGTCAAGCGAATGTACACAAGTATGGAGTATGAATTATTGTGATGATTAAGATGATTGATCTTCAATTATCTAATGAATTTTTTAAGAAACTTTAGTGTACCTGGACGAACAGCCTTCCATCGCATTGCTGTGGATGTGATATTGGCTTATCGTGAACAGTAGTTTTACGTCAAGGACAAAAAAACTACCCGAAACCGCACATCACTGCGTCCATATGGTGACGGCGCGTTACGCACTGTACAACTAATAGAAATTTCCTATAGCTACGCCCATGGCGGATCGTATAGTTTACGCATGCGCACTACACTATTAAGAGTATACAATTTCATTTTGAGCTACGACATTGTTCTTTGAATAAAATTTAATCTGTAGATTATATTTCAAATATACGAGCAATCAATTTTTATTATGTTTATCTAATATATTCGCTCAGATGTAGAAGTTTAATGGAAGAAATAGAAAATGCTTCCAATTAATAACCATATATGGAAAATTCCAACCAATGACAGAACTTTCATCTTTACGCCGTGACAGTATGGCCATTAGATAAGTATGATTACCTGCTATTTGAATTATAATAATTATTTATTTTTCTTTTATCGACTATACCTAAGAATCTAGATCTAGGTCAAATGAGATATATTATGTAACAGAGGACAGACATACAACTTTACAAGCAACATATGGCTTCACCGTCCATATACAATTATGGTAGTTCTATGAGTTCCACTGATCGTTAATATTGATTTACATAAAAGATCTAATAAATAAATATTTTAATTCAAGCCAGCAGATGATTTTGAAATCTTTTGTATAATCAATCAATAACCAAATAAAGAAATAGTAATAGGCAGTCGAAAACAAGAAAAAGCACTGAAGCGAACGAGTGGAATTAATTAATTGATTTTTCTATCAAGAGAGGTCAAGTAGGAAATAAAAATAAATGGTCCGTACAAATAGAATTCCATTCCGGCTATCCAAATATTTTGTACGTATTTCAATGTTTATGTAACAAAGAAATATGGACCCATATCCCACACATAAGGTTATCACAAAAGATTACCAAAGACATAAATATATTTCGACCTTTTTTCAAATCTTTGAAAAATAGTTAACATTAACTTTTGTATTGAATATGAAATTCAATTTTGTTTTTGGCAAACGCCAAGGTTTACTTTACTTGAAACTTTATCATTCACTGGAATCTAAATTATCATTCCCACAACCCACTCAAAAATGTCCGGTGCTAGTTATGTAAGATACTTGAAAAGTAAGAAATGCAAGACAAATATTTCAACAATTTCCAAGTCGATTATCTATCTTTTGTGCTTTGAAGTAGCTGTCTGTCGAACACTCCGTAGATAAGGGCTTATGGAGAGCACTTAAAAATATCTCAGACGATTTTCAGTATGCCTTAAGATAACCTGTCAATGATACAGAGATGAGTGCAGTCTGGACGTGAAAAAGATTAAAATGAAAAAAAAACGGAATATAAGAAGCACAAAACTCGAAGCCTACAACCGCGACCTCACAGTATAAAATTAGAGGTATGTCTTGAAACTTGCGCGGTATGAAGAACTCAATATATACATGTACGTATCTATATATATACATAAACATTCCATAGCTGTATAGCGAAGTTAGTTCAAGAGATTTTCGTCTGTTCACCAGTACAGAGAAGGAATACAGTATATTGTATGAAATATATTTATACATATAGCAAATACTATTCCCAAACCAGAGGTATTATATAAAAATTAAACGTTCTCATAAAAGATGAAGACATTCAGATAAACAAAATGCAGATAATCTATTTCATAAATTTAAATGACAGTTTGCTGAGATTAAGTGAGGAAAACAGTCATCTTATCTGTGTGTCAGATATTGCAAGGTACTACTCAATCTTGATTAATGAAGGGCATTTAATAAGTATCTAGCCTTGGTCACGTACGTACATACATAGCTCAATGCTAAAATGGCAACACGTTGCTTGCCAATTTTTGCACCCATACGTTTCCCACACAGGACTTTGCCAACATACGATCCGATAGCACCCACGTGTGAACAGAGTTATGCTTCTAACGAATAATAGGATTATGCAAAAAAAGTATTATATTATGCATCCTCGCAACTTGGTGCGACTGCAGCGCCACTGCAATACGTGCGGTTTTCATTGGAACATGAACTTCTTATAATTGACAACAATAAGACTTGACCAAAGTGGAAATGTAAAACTCGTAACGCATAAAGCACCGTTCAAGACGATGGATAATTTTAGTAACCGTGGCATCAGCGTCGGCATCGCCTGAGAGTATTAATTCAGACGTCCCGACACGACGCGAATTTTATTTCTGCACACTTGTGAAACTTTACACTTCAAATTTTATGGAATATGGCACCAGTAGCGCGTTATCGAAAATTTTTCAGTTTATAGTTTTGTATTTTCAAAGCGTTACTAGCATTGACATAACACGGGTAGTTCTTAAAGTAAAAATATTTATAAAAAGCTTCTGTTTAACCAAAGAGAGACGTTTCATAACGTTTCTATTATTCAAATTACCTTCGTAAGAAATCATTATCATATATATCAGACAATTTATAAAAAGCTTCTGTTTAACCAAAGAGAGACGTTTGATAACGTTTCTATTATTCAAATTACCTTCGTAAGAAGTCATTATCATATATATCAGATGATAAGAAAATTCCCTATCAATATTTTAAAAAAAATTACGTAGTGTTTAATAATATTTTATATTGTCGTGTGTTTAATTGTACAATGTACGCTAGGAGGACGAGTCGTTACTGTCGTCCAATTTCCTAATTTAACGTGCACTGTGAATCATAGATATTTATAGATGTCACAGCGTGCAGTTAAAAGAGACGCAGAGCAATGCAATTTTATTATTGGCAGATTAAATACAAAGTACGTCAAAAAATATGTCCCAGTCGGTTATGATTAAGTATAAGTTTCCGATAAGCATTTACCTTTGTTAGTTTCATGTTGTAAGCAGGATTTATATATTACGCTTAGCAACCGGAAATACACACATATGTGTTACAATTGACATCCGAGAACTATAAGAATTTTATTTTACAGCAGTCTCTCATATCGCATTTCCAGATAAGTAAATGTAGCGTCTTGCAGTAAGAATTATCCCCACCTACATTTCTGCTAAATACTTTAACAGAAATATTAGTCATTGGATTTAAATGTCTGTAATATTGTGTCATCATTTAGTCATTTATTTAACACTCATACGTTTGGCGAATGGCGTTTACAACAACAATAAATAATTCGACCAATTCCATAATTTATCTGCGATATCTGAAAGTTCCAAAATTACATTTACCACACACAACAACAAATAACCCTTTACTCACTGTTAGTAAATTTTGATCTTAAAAATATTCTTGTTAGTAACAAAAAATTGTTTCAATATTATCAGTAATAATTTAAGAAATAAAATTTAAAAGGATAAAGATTTTATCAGTGCTTCGTGATTGACAGTATCCGTCAAACCTTACTTTTTCGAAAGATGTATTTGCATCTGACGTTATTCGCCTTCTGATTATAATGGCGCTCGTGTCTCTTCCGTTTGTTACAGCATGGTGATGGCGGCCGCTTCGGTGCCGGAAGAGCCGAATTTGGACGGCCCACTGAAAACTCAGCAATCTTCATGATGACGCACAATAAAAGCACCAGCATCATTTGTCAAAGAAATGTCGACAATCTTTTCTTTCACATTACAGCATAGTCACTTGCTGCGTTGTCTCGGTCACTTCACTTCATACGATGTATTAACTTTCGGTTTCTCTGTACTGTTACACTAAAGCAGTACGTTAGTTGAGTATTACACTGTTCAAAGTTAAACCACGTCCCACTATACGTTACGTAGCATTATATTTATTTTTAAATCCATCTAGCGGACTTTGCCACAACCATTAACTGTAGGATTTCTGATGCATCCGCATTAACCGTCTATCACTTCAAAAACTTTTAAGGTTATATTGTACTAAAAGCTTTCCGTTAATGTGATACGCTATATTTTACACTAGAATAAAAAATAAATGAATTACCAAAGCTAAAATGTGTAACGTCAAGAATATCCTGAGACTGGAATGGCAGCCATCGTTGTCGAGTGTCAATCGTTATGTTTAGGTTATCGTATGCTCGTGTTCATATACTATACTATCAAGACAGTTCAGCATAGGTGTACTTGAGTTATCTACACATATCAACTTTTTATTTTAATATAGTCGACCACTCTAGTATGTCATCTATAAGCAAAGTGGATATTCTATGGTGCGGATTGACTAAAGTAGCTGTAAGAAGTGCTTGTGTTAGGAAATTCTATCCTGTCAGCAGAGTAAAAGAAGTTCGGTTAGTATGTGCGCGGACAATTCAATACTTGTAAGCAGACAGATAAAGTCAATATCGTTCTAAGAGCCTGATGAAATCCAACACTGAGAAGTTGAAAGTTACTGATTGATTGAATTGACATTGATTGGAATAAAACGTTACAGCAAGGAGTAACTGAAGGAAATAACGATCGAGACGTCTGAAACGACCTACAAACGTAAGAATTTCTGATAATTTTTCTTTATTCTTATCTAATTGTACTATCAACTATCTTTTGATACACGCTACATTGAAGTTATCGCCAATAAGTCGTTGTATAGTCTGTCAGATTCCAATTCATTAAAAGAAACTCTTGTGGCTTATCACCGAATCAACATAAGACGTAATAATATTGTTTCAACTGTCAAAAGTAAATACGACCTTGCCAATGTTGCATTAAATCCGCATAATCTCTATTGTCAAAGATCGTCGTGTTACAAATATTTAAAAAATTGTGATTGTTTCACATGTTTGTAGAATGTCATTTTTGATAATTTTAACAAAAAACCACATATAACACTGACATCGTTACACCCAACAAGCGTTTAACAAGTGGTGCAAATTGATCGAACTCGAATCAATTAATCGAGTCAATAAAATAATGTTTCCTCAGTAACCTTGACTAATTAATACTTAAGCATAAAAACCATCAAGTCTTTATCTTCAAATTCTACACTAATGAGAGTTCAAACTACACCCCGAAACCATAGTGGTAACAGATCTTGCAACGACAGACAATTAAAAGTATCTAAAACTAAAGAAGTGAGAACACGAGACTCCGTCCCTATTTACATCCTACTCCAATCCCATTACGCCATTCTATAATAGTTTTCTAGGAAAACGTCATCCGTCCGACTAGGAAAATCCCACAACGTTATACCAGCCCGCTTTCGTTTCACGAAAGTAAAATAATAAGATTTAGGCAAATTTTCAAATTTCCGTAAGTATACCTCTTCACCAGTTCATGATGATGAATCGTGAACCTGATGCGACGCCATATTTTTTCTCTTAACACTCGTTAAAAAACGACAACACTCGTTAAAATTCGAGACTACTTCACAGAAGCACAACAAATTATTCTCTATTTATTAAACGAATCCGCACGGAAACGCGTTATTTCTGGTGCCTCTTCTGTCTTGTCCTCCGATAATTATCGAACAATCAATACTCGATAGGTATAATCGCGGTAATAAAGAATTGCACGTGAATTTGAGATTCACAATAACTTTGTGTTTACTCCTACCAAAGAGTGTATCTTATGCACCACTCTCTGAGTCAGAATGTTCACTGTACCAGCCCTGCGCGGGAGAGCGCTTGCACACGACACTACACGACGCGTAGTTTAATCTCTATTAATAATACCGAGTGCTCAGCCAGAATAGAGCAGCCCTATACAGATACACGCATACGGAAACACACTGCGTACACGCACTGGCAGAGTATTCAGTGTTCACATTCGTTCAATCCACCCGGTGATCTTCATCTGTGCAGCATCTCATATCTGATCTGAGCTAAAATCTTTCGCTACGAAATGTAACAAATACTATTGGTTTTATCCATATTTTATGATGCGTTTAAACTTTCATATTTAATTCTACATATTCTAATACATTATTATATTTGAGAAAAATCTCGAACCTGACACAAGGTCTAAGGTCTTGTGCTTCTTCGAGCATGGGTTGAATCATAGGTATCATTGTATCAAAAAATTCAGCATTAAAAACATTAGAAATAAATAAACTATCTCGTACCTGGATGCACTGAACAGCTAAAAGGGGCTCCAGCACGTCTACGTTCTTGAAAATAAATATAGTTTCACGAATTTGCGCCCACGCAGCAAGAAGTGTCATTAACTAGAGGCTATACGGGGTGTCCTAATTTATGCGAGAAGATATAAAATGAAACCGTATCTATTCTACCCATGTGTTAACAAGGCTTAATTAATAAATAAAATGGAAATTGCTTACCGATCCTCTCCCCGCCGCCACGGACCATATCCGTCGCCAAAGGCTGAAAAAGATGACGTCATACGTTACGCCTTACGCCAAGTGAACACAGTATAAGAGAGCTGATCAGAGAAAATAATCATGCTTTGATCATAGTACCTATTAAACTAGTATTGATAGTAATCAGTTGTGTCCGCCATTACAGTAAGTAAATGAGAAAATGTACTGATCGAACGTCTGCAAGCACTTATGACATAAACATATATAGACGATATACCCCTGTAGTTAACCCTAGGACTGGTGAGACTATCGAACGCTTTTGTCTTAGCTTTAAGGGAGAGCCGGTTGTTAGGTGACCAACTATACCCTGTGTACAAGAAGGAAAGTGAACGTTGAAGTCAAGAAAAGCTTTCAGTAATTGGATGATGGCGCCACTGTCCCACAAAGGTTAACATGTTAATAGGAATAAAATTACTTAACCGTTTCTACGTGGATTTCATTTCTTTTGTATTGAACAGTAAAGCTTTTCGCAACGGAAATGAACTCGAGAATAAAAGGTTAAATGTCTTTATGGTTTATAAGGATTATACCCAGACGTATACACGTTCGCGACCGTACTACGACGCGCATGCGCACCACCTTTAGAGGCTAACCTCTTTAATCCTTAAGCTTTCAGCAGTGCGAGACTGTGTTGAGAAAGTGTCGCAACGCCTGCGAATTGTTTCAATAAAAAAAACACTGTCCTACTTCTTTCACTGCTTTTCGGAATATACCCACAGAATTTATGCTCATAAGACGTAACTTTTGGAAGATATATTTCCAGGGTAATGCTCTATAACATTATTTACAATTTAGTCTATACTCATTTTTTAAAATTTAATCGGATTAATTAAAATTTAGTTCTTGTTATATATAGAAAGTATGCTCTGATTCTCTATTTGTCAGTGATATTCGTATCCGACAGAGCATTTGCTACGTTTTCCGTAAGTTCGTCAGCACGTGTTTACTCGTGTGTATTTAAGGGACGAACACGGGGGATGTGGCATTTTAAATAACAATTCCGTCTCTTTTACATCAACGTGCGTCAACCCATGGATTTATATATGAAGTCGGATAACATGTAGGTGCTAAGAAAAAAGGTTAAAATCCTATTGGGAAAAAGAATTAAAAAAAAAGGATAACAACTGGACAAAAGAAACATTTGCATATATGGGATTCGTAAATATATTAATAAAATATAAGACATTTGTTCAAGGGTTTATAAATAATAATATATAGAATTGCGTATTTGAATCAAGTTAATTCATTCAAAGATCAAGACGTCGCCGCGTTTGCTCGAGACGCGAATCGCATTTCTGTTTCAGTGTCCAGATGCGTCAAATTGACTATTCTCGGACGACGGTTGGTATCCGTGAATGCTCGAGGTTCTAAAATGTGATTTCCTGTTTTATTTGACCTGAAGTTTTTTATTTGAGGTTTTCATTGTTTGTTTCTAAGCCAAACGCAATCGCAGTAATTACCGTAATATTTTTGAAGAAAATTTCCAATTCCTTTGCGTGTTGATTATTTCCCTATTCAGAGAATGACATAAATTTTTCAAATTCCCCAATAGCCAACTACGTTCACTGCTACGAAAAAAATTTTGTATTACGGTATTTAGCTATCTAAATACAAACCGACCCCACATTTCATAATGTCCAGTTTAATAAATTTATATGACCTCGTCACGTTAATTTACGATGACAGAGGAAAACGCGTAGACATTGTCGACTGTTTTAAAAAAAAAACAATATTTTATTTGTGTGTCTTGAAAAGGTTATCTACTGGTTTTTTCTGAGATTTTTTCCACCTTAATCCAACAATAGACACTTTCTATCAATATCTCTAAAGTTTGCAGGTCTATGTTTTTTTTTTGGAAACACAGTTATTGATATTTAAAAGTATCTTTGACAGATTACCATTTAGGATGAAAATACTGTTACATGATAAATTTGGGATTTTAAATCCACCTAATTATAGGTATATATTCTCTGAGTGATTCATGGTGTTCTTACAATTAGTCATTACGGTTCAGTTCCATCATACAAGTACAATAAATGATAAATTTTCCCTCTCTTGGTAATTTTGTGTACTTAGAAAAATATCATTTGACATTACAGCATTCTCCCCTACGCCACTTATCCGAAGTTAGTCAATAATTTTAAAGATACTTTTCAGTACAGTAACTCACGTTCATTCTGCAGATGTCTACGCGATTAATCCATAGAGCACCCACTTGATTAATTGCACGATCACGTCATAACTCCGATTTAGGAACTACATGTAGAAACGTCTATTACAATAATCCATAGGGGCACGCCCGGCGCCACGACGTCCTAAGAAATTTGCTAGTGCGCCTTCAGGGATGCATCCTGAGTCACACAACGAGAGGCCCCTCCCTACTGCTACAACAACCCCTATGGAAGCGCCTCCTGGACACTTCTGACATTAAAGTGGCGCGCATGCTTCGTCGCCTTCCGAAACCCTTAGTATCACGCTACGGGAAGGGATTGATTTCGTAAGGGTTGAAGTCATTTTTTTTTATCAGATAAATTTTCAAGTACCCTTACGAGTCCTCGCTATCGCTACCTCCTGTCAGGTACGACCCCATCATAGAAAATTGTCAAAGGGTTGCTGACGATCATGGAATTCTTCTTATTCGTTACGTGCGCATGCGCCCATGTATACAAAGGCCACTTCCTGTCCTTCTTTATTAAGGCTGATGAACCTTTTATGCAATTCAACTAATTTCATTTAAGCTTCGACCCGTTTCTTTCAATTTTCCTTTCCCTCGTTCATTCAACAATCATAATAATCATAAATTTATGGGACGTGCAAGATTCTGTGAATTTCATTAAAGAATTACGTTCACGCAACCTACGGACGAATACGTGGAACATGTCTCTCCGATTTTGTAGTCTTGCAAAATGCTATGAGAGAAATGGCGTTAGTATTGTGGGGTAGAAGCGCAGAGTGCATTTTAAGAGTCCAAGCACATATTGATTTTCCGCTCTGCTTTCAACTGACAAACATGTACGCGTGTCCTCGACGATACACGTTTCGGCCTACCTTTTCTGCTTCCAGTACGTGTGCTTATATGCATTTACAATGGATGCACTGGTACAATACATGCCGTTTATATTTTCTTGAGTATTTCCCCTTTTCTGTCATTCTTTGCCGTGACTTTTAAACCCACTCTCCTGTTTTGGTCAAAGTACTTTTTGGTGTTAGACAGCTTTAGTTAAAAAAAAGTACATCATGTCTGGAGAATCAAAAGTAAAAATTTCATTGAATCTGTACAGCGACTATTTTCGAAATGTATAACGGAGCTTTCCAATTGGTTTGTGTCTGGAGGGTCTTATAATATTGATTTTCTGAACCCTCCTACGGGAGTAGATGTATAATGTAGAAATGGTATTACGTCACTCGGCACAATTTCACATTTTTTTTTTCTTATCGTTTCTTACGCACTTCCGGAGTTATCGATTTTCTTTTCCCTCTTATACAGCGTACGAAGTCTCTTAAATTTTCACTCAATATAAATTTCAAAAGATTTTATTCTCTACAAGTTATTTAGAGTCACTAAACACAAAGTGCGGTACACATTTCATTTGTCGAAAAGTAACTGATCGCTTGGGTCAACGAAGAAAAATGTACCATATTTTTGTTCTCGACTACCGGAAGTTGTTTCTCATAATAAACGTAGTGTAACGGTGTGGAGGTATTGAAAATGAGAAAATTTGTATTTTCGACGATGTTTCGTGCGATGCTATTTTTTGAACCAAGCTATATAATATATAGTACTGCAATTTCTTCTCAATTTTAAAGTAATAAGCCTTGGAGCTTATATTACTTGGTCTAAATAATTCATTTTGAAAAAACGTATTACACAGTACTCGAAATACTATTTGGATGAATTGTCAGTGTGTAGTACACATAAGGTATTTTGTTTGTTTTTGAAATTTATTTGTTGATTATTTAGGAAACGTTATTCAGAATGTTACGTGATGGGCTCCGTAGTTAATTTTATGCTTTATTCATGATCAGAGATTTTCTTTGTGGTGGTACCGTCACGTGGTAGGAATAACAGTTTTAGGAGGGAAGAAATTCTATTTTGGTGATTCAGAGTGGCGATGAAAGAGCAGTCGAAGCATCGAGAGTGATTTTTTAAACTTGTGGAAAAGAGTTGCGTTTAGGATTTTGCAGGATAAAATGATCGAATCCTATCGCGACTAATAAAACGAAATTAAATGAAAACGGCAAAAACTTTCATTCGTGTGAACTTTTAACATTTGTACCTTTAGACAATTTTATTTTCTGTTCTGTTTTTTCTTCTGACAGGTACAAAATAAATACTCTTATAAAAAATATAAATCTTTGAAAGCGACATTATACATACGAATGGATCGTGTGTTGTGTAATACAGCTGCTAAAGGGTTACGATTTAATACGTTAGAAAAATATTTTCGACATACCAGAGCGTGAACAAGTACATATCTTTAAACTTGACAATTCCACTCTTTATCATTATATTTACAAAAATACTTAACACGCATAAAAATACACTTTTCCTCAATGCGATCTGTAATGTTTGTCGCTTCTGTTGCAATTGCCAAAAATGAAGTACGATACTACACTAATGTATCTCGTGTGCAATTTTAAGCAATACACTGCCGAACAGATTACAAAATTCATCACGATTATTTATCAGTAGCTTTCTGTGAGCAAAGTTTTAGTACCCTTACTTTCCTTTGGCTATAATTATTTTTCAAAATATTGGCCCTTTTGCATCCCTCGCATAAGAACAAAATGCACAAATAAAATTGCTCAATCACTACATCGAATGATAATGTATAAATACTTTGTATGAGGTGAATAAAAATACATAATGCCACTAACGAACAATAAATCATGTGCGTGTAGTTCCGTTTGCACTGTGCGCAATGCCAAGCAAAAATGCTTTGTACAGAAGAAACTAAACAAGAAAAAACGTAATATCACTCTGCTAAGTAATGATCATGTTCTTTCCTTAAATTATATTTAATTTATAACGCCGCTAATAAACTTTCATTCAATTATTATAGTTCATTCTCACACACGAGGGCGCAACTACCACTACTTTAACGGACAATTGGTATGGGAAAAATCATAGATGTATAATAGAGATTCCCCAATGCATTCGAGCTTTTTGATAAAGCAGATCGGGAGAATGTGTAACCCTTATTTAAATACGAGCGTCCAATACGATTCACTGAATTGGAAACCTGGAACAGTCATTTTGGCACAAGCAACCAATAAGATGCGTGGCTCAAATTGAGTCTCATGTAATTGTCTGAATTTCTTGCTCATCATGGCGATTAGCAGAGAGACATAGTAACAATAAATAGACACCCAGTTCGATTAGCACATACAAATTAAACGTAACGTCTATTCTTTGGTGTCTTACAGCACCGTCTTCTGCCAAAAATGGCAATCAAACAGATCGTCACAGTGGCTAGGAGGACTGCAAGCACCGCCCACACAGCTTTACTTGTATTGATCTTAGGATTATTCTTCACGTCCGCTTCCGATTCCATTTCCTTGATTTTTGACGTCTCAAAACCATTTTTATTAACTTTTACCGACGAGGACGTATCTTTGGCTTCTGACGTGTCTGCTTGGATATTGGATGGATTATTACCGGATTCTAGTGATTTGCTCGGTGAAATTTTAGACTCCGTGGATTCACTGTGAGAATATTTTGAATCTAATTCTTTTACAGATGGCGCTGCTGTTGTTGTTGTTGTCGTCGTTATCGTTGTTGTCGTCGTCGTCGTCGTCGTCGTCGTTGTACTTGGCGATCTAAATTGAACCCGATAGTATTCTTCCAGCTGTTCAAGCTCAGCTTCTTGTACGTCTGAATTTCTGTACTGTTCCTCGTCTTTATCTTTCCTCTCATCAATATAATCCTCCAAACGCGAGAAGTAGGAGAGTAATGAGTTAGAATCAACCGCTTCGATTTTTAAGTACTCGTCTATGACTGTGGTCCAATCATCGGCACCACCATTTTGGAACATTTTTCTGGATAAAAAAAATGTATATATTAGAAAACAAAAGAAAAAAAAAATATCGTTGTTCGGCGTAACTCGAAAAAGAATTGAGAATGAAATATTTTTGATGTACAAAAGCATAAATGGCTTCAAGCATATATATTTGCTTTTACACTTTCTAAAGAAATGTATTCCTTGTGATACTTACACTAACACCTGATTAGCAGGATAACCTTCGATTGAATGATAACGAACTTCGGTTGATGACATTAGATATTCGTAAAACTGAAACGCGAGTACCGTTCCAACGAATTTCCTATGAATATTAAAAAATTGTAGTTAATCATATTGGACATTCTTGTTTGCAGAGTCAACCATCTTCAATAATATCGACTTATTCTACTCACGACAGATAAGGCTTATTTCCTGTAATATAACTGTCAGCCAAGAAAGTAGGTACATCCGAAGCAGCGGTAGTCAGGACGCCTTCATACTCCAATCTAAAATGAAAGAATGTTAATACTGTTTTAAACGTAACAAATAAAATATACTATACTTATATGTATGGTCGCGAAAGGAATATAATACGAAAGGAATATCATACTACAGTTACCTGTATTTCCACCAAGAAGTTATTAAATCCTTCGAATCGTTGATTCCATTTCGAAGGGCGTTTATCCTCCATAAATCTGCAGTCATGTAATAAGCAAGACGAGGAAGAACGTCGAGTGCTGTGATCATTAGAGATTCTATTTCCAGTTGCTCCGTATCCTTGGAGTTGTCTACCAAACCCAGTGAACGAAGTCTTACTGGACTTACCGATAGAATAGCGAAAAATTCCGCAATTCCTTCTTCCAAAGCTACTTGGCAGTAACAAAGAGTATTAATGATTTTTGGATCAACCAAATGAACCCTTGAATCATAATAAATTGTCGTTATTAATTATTACCGGAATATCGATTGGCAATGTTTAGTATGGGTGAGCTTTGGGCCATTAGATGATTGACGACAACCTTGGCGACCATTTTATGCGCAGTCAAATAGTTGCTCAAGGATGCATCGAAACACGTAGAAACACTGAATCAAATATTAAATTATTACATAGAAAAAATAATGGAGAATTATGGATAACTGAATAAATATAGAAACCCACCCCATTTCACCAAGTTTGCAGAAATTTATCAGTTTGGCGGGGCACTGTTTATCGAATTGGCTGTTTTTAAAAAATTCAGCACCCAACCCTGTATTCAACGTAATCTTTCCTAACGTTGAAGCTGTCTTGTACAAGGAAGGTCCTACGAGGTTCTGAAATAAAAAGAATTAATGCTCATCTCGACAAAAAGGAGCAAACCTAATTGTGTGAAGGCAAGATCGTATTGAGGCATAAAATGAGAGTAAATGTCATTACACACGTCAGGCAACGACTATTTAAAATATGTTCGTTAATACATTCCAGATTCATTTGAATAGAAAGCATGTAGGAGAAATTGTAACGCCTAATCAAAAGAAAATTTATTTACCTTTTTCCAAAGATTTTTCCTAATGTCAAATGTCAAATTAGAATTGGGCGTCACATCGCCAGCTATTGCGATCCAATCGTTGCCTTGCAAGGAACCTTCAGAAGCAGGAAAAATAATATTTTTTATAAAATTCATATAACATGGTTTTTTTGGATGCTGTTACGTACCAAGTAGATAAGCTGGAATGGTTTCGTTTTCACTGACGATTTTATATTTTTTTACCAGACGAGTATGAACAAAATTTCGAATTTTTTTGTGAAGATTAGAAATTTCGTTCCATGTGTACTCTAGCTTGTCATATCCATTTGGATAAGCAGATAACAATTCCCAATAATGCGAAGCGTTTTTCTCCCCTAAAAGTATAAAAGTATCGCCTATCATTATCTATTTCTTTCTTTTCTTATGCACAATCGGTAGAAAATCTAGAGGTTTTATCTACTTGTATACAAACCATTCGCTTTGGCTGCTTCGTGAATCAATTGAATCTGCTGCGAAAAGTTTGGCAATAGAGGTGCCAACTCTTGATGCCAAGATGCCCAGGCGTCGCGTTTCTCATCGACATCTCCGCTCTGCGACAATAAACGTTCCACATCTGGAAAAATAAAGTGATTAAAGTTTAAAAACAACGTGAATCATTTACTAATATATCTGAATTTTCAATCGAATATTTCCATAAAATACGTATTAAAATATTTCTAACTCATTTTATACGTTGACTATACCTTGCTGTGATAGTTTCTTCATTTTGTCAGTGTACTTTGCCGACGCCCGTAATACTTCAGCTTGACCAGCAAACGTTACGAACTGCAATGCGTACAAAACATATATTATACAGATACAAATAGCTAAAAGAAAAGATATATATTACACTGTACATAAACACTATACCTGTTTCCAATTTTCTTCTTCCAGCAGTGCATCTCCTAGCTTGGCTGCAGCATCACGCTTATACGACAACTTCGGCGAAAGTTCAAAATTGTCAGTTGCATTTAAAATTTCATCCCGTTGCTCTTTCTTGAATATGCTGTATTCGTACTGCGCACTTGCCTAAAAAAAAATAGAAACAGACCAATAAATAATTACAGCAAATAATTTGCAACGAAAATGCAGTATTGAGTATATGAAAATTTATTCGTGCCAAATGGTTCTCCATTTCGCATACAAATTACGTATATTATTGCTCACAAAGTGCGTAAAAAAATTTATAATGCCAAATACCATTGACTCCCATGAAACGCATAAGCCTGTACTGAAAAGAAAAGAAAACAGTTACTAATTAGGTTAGCAGTCAGTCCCAGGTAGCATAGAAAATGAGTAACAAACAGCGTGGAATCCTACTGATTATTTAAAAGACGGAAACCATTACTGTTACCGGAGCTAATCCTTACTGGGCTAGTCAGTGACAAATATTTTGCTCCAACGTAGGATTCACTGCTGGGAGTCACTGGTAACCAGACTAGGGACCATTTCTGTTCTCTTTTCTTCGTGCATACATTGCGTACGGCGAAAAACAATTTAAGATGGATATCCTATGACGCAAGTGAATCTAAATAATTTATATAACCTTCAGCATACAATGCAAATCTTTCAACCTTAAAACCTTAAGACGACGTTATTGGTATCATTAGTAACATTTTAAAAGTACCTGATTAGAGCTAACTAAGTGATATATAATGTATAAATACAAGTGTATACATATAATAAACTTGTCTAATGGTTGGTCAAATTACGCAAAGAAAATATACCGGGTGACGAAAAAAATGACGACAAGGATAAAAACTACATTTCTAATATCAGTGGGTATTTTGCCTGATTCAATCTCTTAATGATTATAATTAATGGACAACGCCTTAGTTACTAAGAGCAAATTGATGGCTAAATATATTAAAAATTGAACCAGATTTAATGACACATCTATTGCAATCTTTAATCATATTGATAAGATTTACAGATAATGATACAGACAAGATATGACAATCGATTTACTTCTCGAGTCAGTCGCATCATTTATCATTTACCCACTTTCTAGTAATATATGTCAAGTAAAGGTATGCTAAATGCGTTTCAAAATAGTACGTTCAAATAGTGTAATGTTTTTTTGCAAATGTAACTTACCCAATCTGCAAAGGTCTGATTAGTAGGTTCGTTCATGAATTTCCATTCAGACTGTGCTGTCTCGAAACATTTCTCTTCGTAGGCAAGTTCAGTTAATTCTATAAACACGCCAATTTGCTCTTTGGATAAGGCCGATGCAGAGACGACCATACCAAAAATTACGTATACCCATTGCAGCTGCATTCCTGTAACACAAAAGCAACAAAAGTCAATTTAAATATCCCGTCATACACTGAGAAAAAAGTTATTGATTCAATAACACCAATTTACTTGGCATTCATTTCATTGAATCAATAGCATCGATATCGAAATGACTGGCTATCTGCTATGTTTTAAGAACTGGTGTAGTTCTGATCAATAGTACCAT